>JAECUM010018344.1:0-57815 GCA_016617855.1 Megalonaias nervosa
ATATATAATGATTCAAACAAGGAATAAGTGCATTTGGCTTAAACTTGGACATATCTCTCATTGTGATAAACCATGTGTAAACGAATACTGCGGAAATCACATGCAGAGCATCAAACATGGAAGTGCAGGACCAAAACCATGTGTTCAGTGTGGTATTGGAGTCAGAGGAAAAACTCAGTTATGTGTAAAATGCGGCGGTAAAAAATATAGAGAACTGAAACGTTATTATGACAAAAAAATAATATCTTGACATTGTCAGGTAAATACCCTATAAAAACCGCAATGGATTATCTGGCCAGATTTCAAAATAATGATTTAAACAAATAATATTAGTATATAAATGGAGCAAAATGAGTTTGTGAAGCATCCAATAATCATTAATTATGAAGCATCTCGTGATGGTGTAATTAGGCACTGTAGATTAAAGAAACCAGTCGGTAGTGTTGATAAATTTGGTTATCTTCGATTTAATACCAATGGAAATAAAAATTATTTCTCACATAGGTTCGTGTTCGAGTGTTATTTTGGACTCATTAAAGATGGACTCGTAATAGATCACATTGATGGAAATCCCAAAAATAACTCGCTTAATAACCTGCAAGCCATTACGCCGAGTCAGAATTCTACACGCGGAAATACAGGAAGGTGTAAAATATTCGGACGGAGAGCTATTAAAGCCATAAATGCAGAGACTGGTGAAGAAATTGTGTTTAAATCAATTAATTCTGCTGGTAAATATTTTGGTATACATCCACAATCGGTACAACTTGTCGCAAATAAAACATACAAATTTGCATTTTCAATAAAATACAACCAGCAGATAATATTTGAATACGTCTAATAACTCTGTACTCAAACAATAAATAAATATTTTTACTGTATATATTTCGACTGTCAATTTTGCCAAGGTTTTTGTTTAGCCACAACTACAGTTATGGGTCCACCTTCACCGTCGCTGCTCTCAGTGTCACTTTTGACAGAATCAAATAACATAATTTTTCTCAATTGCATCACACGATTGTCCACAATCTTCTTTTTCTCGTATTCACGAGATAGTTCGGATCTGATATTTTCGATTGAACGTGCAAGAGGCGCAAATAGCTTCACCTGTTTGTCATTTACCATTCCCAAGGATTCTAACATAGACTGATAGATTAATTTTACGAATTTATAATTGGATGGTAATGTGTATTTATTTTCAAATTTTCGTTGTTTTAATATTTCATAATCGCATAATAGTTTCTCAGGACCGAGATTATCAGAGAGATTTATTCCGTTATGTTTTAGTTTTTTAATAGCAGAAATAATATCATTAATGTTTTCTTGGTTCATTATATATATAAATATTTCTTTAAAATAAAAAATATTTACAAAAGTAGTAGTCCCCCATGGGGGACTGTTTTTGTGGACGGTACAAACATATATTGTATGGTTATGAAATATATACAAATGGTTTATGATTTTGATTAGATTGTGGACGGCACAAACATAAACTTAACTATAGACTTAACAGCAAACTTATCGTAATGAACATATGATTGTATGAATATGAATATATACAATGGTGATGACTGGGGAATCTTGTCTACGTCCAACAGATTTTGTACACTCTCCCCTCATACAAAACCCCGGGGAGTGTAAAAGGTACACCCACCACAAGGGTGCATGATAGGAGAGTGTATTTTGTCTGTTGTGGATTTCGAGGAAATTCTCCGGGTTCCCCCAATTAATAGCATCAGTCGCCAAATGCAAGATAATATATCGTTAGCATTTTTGGAGACTCGAACACGCGAGAGTCTGCAGAACTTCGATCTACGTCTAACCGCCTTATCACTTCGGCCACCGCTCTCTTATCAATAATACAGTTAAATTTAAGTATATAAAATATTTGCGCTGTCTCACAAGACTTGTATTACTAATAGAATGTAGAACTGTAGCGTGAATTTACTTCAATTTTTCAAAATTAATAAAATAATCACACATTACATTTTCTGTATGAGTTATCGTTCGTTAAGGTCAAAATACATGTGTTAGAGCTAAAAATAACTCTACGTACTTGGTATATAAAACTGACGTGAATTTAAGGTTATCAGAGTCAAAAGATGCATCAATATCCCTCTCTGTTACAAATTACTGATTCACTAACAGCTAATTGCTAACGGAGAACAAATAAATCACTAAATAATTAACGAAAAACAAGATATATTCGTTGTCTGTAAATCGAACGTAGTAGTAAGGGAAATAATCGTTTAATTTACTCTGCAGAGAGAGGGGACAGAGTTATCTCGCTTTATTACATGTGCAATAGGAATTGAACCCGCCAAAACACATTTATCAAATTAACGTTATTTAAGAAAAAAAAAGATCTTATAATATATTTCTGAAAAAAATTAAATTTTACTTATTTTTCTGATTTATCGAGGGCAAAAAACCAAGCACATTTTATGTTTTTCTGTCAAATTTCTGATTTTTTGAGGGCAAAAACCCCCCAGCACATTTTATGTTTTTTTTTAATAATTTTATGAATTAGAGTACCTATTTACCCATCTGATTATTTTATTCCCCCTGATTATTTACTCAGACGTTCTACGAGCGTATATACAAATTAATATTAAGTGATTCTCCTCGTAGATCCAAAATGTATCCTGTCTGGTCAGTAAGTTTGAAATTTATTCTCGACAATAACGGATTATGTACACGTAGATAAACGGGGTTAATTGGTTCAGATACAATTAACCACCCGGGAGGCACTTGAGGGCTAAATGTATATAATATATATCCTTGCTTCGCAGAGGCGCTAGACGCACTTTTCTCAAGGTCTACTTGATAGCTGCCATCAATTACGTCACATACTAGATTGACTGCGATCGTTGATGTTATATTGACAATACCCGGCGATATATGACGACCTCCATCATGCGGATCATTATTATGTTTAAGAATAGACGGTGGTGGGGCTATTTTTTTCCATGATTCAAGTATTTTAGGGAAATATTCATCAATAAGATCAGTTAATGATTTTTTTCGTTCAGCAGGATCAAATCCTGGTATTGTAAATGTTGGTAAATCTTTTTCTGTTATTTTGTAATAATCAAGAAACATTTTTCTTCGCTTTATTTTTAAATAAGGATGATCAGTTAATCCTAAAATAATCATTTGGTTAGAACGATCTAAATCATTAATAACTGCATTTAAGTGTTGTATTGACTCAATTACCTGTTGTTTTATATCATCGTTATAATTCTGTGATAATGCTGAAAAAAGAGTTTGTAAATTACTAAATACATGTATATATTCAGAATTAACTGCATTTAAATGCTTTTAATAGCATGCTCATCAACTGTTTCCTCTATACTATCTGGTTTTCTAATAAGATCAATTAATAAAACCCCATGTTTAGGAGTTATTACATCAACATTATCAACAAAATTAAGAAAATCATTTTTATCTCGATATTCTGGACGTTTATAAATCTTTTTTCCGTCGTGAGAAATTCATTTTTGATTGGTTTTGGAATTCCATTATAAACCGGTACAACATCAGGCCATCCTAACACAGATTTGATGGAACTTTGATAAATGTCTACAAGATAATCAGGTGAATTTATTTCAATCGCCGCTGATAATGTTGGTTCGTAAACAGTAATTGCTATTTTGGATTCTTTTCCTGTAATAGATTTAATTCTGCGTTGGAACTCATCATTGATCTGTTCTATTTGATAACTGCCCGTTGAAATTCCAACAACTTGCCAATCAGGACTACCATCAGGTTTATTCTTATTCGCAAATACCAGTGAATTATTTGCTGGTAGTCCACCGAATGGTTTTGACCTGATATTTGGCCAGCTATAATAAACTCACAATTGTGCTAATGCTATCTCAGTTGCTGGAATTGCAGTTGGAAAGTTAACGCTAAATTCAGGATTGGTCGAACTTAATGATATCATAGTAGTTTTTGACGGCGTTGTATTAGTGACGATCTTCTGTAGTAGTTCCAACGTCGACATTATTTAAAATACTCCGTTATTTAATAGAACGCAATCTCAAGAGACTCTGTCTCTAAATTCAACCTTCAGTTAGTTACTTACTTTATCACTAAAATCGCTATCGATTATAAATGCTTCATCGTAGGGTTTCATTATCGTTGCGAACTCCTCATCAGATATTTTACCATCGTTGAGATACGCAGAAAGATATGATGATAGTTTAGAATAAGATGTTGTTGCTGTGTGTAGTTTTGTTATGTACTCGCTTAATTTATCATTTGTACACGTAGATATTTTCTTAGCGATAATACTGAGAATGCCTGCGCATGTTGTTGCCGTTGAAACGACAATTATTGCAACTGCAGGTGCTGTCATTGTTATTGTTGATAATAATAATCCGGTTCCAGCAATAACAGCGGAAACAGAGTAAACGATTATATCAATAACAACCATACGCCTGCGATATTTTTTTTACTTTTATTGTATAATCGTCGATGATGTTTTTTAGTTTGGTTTGACACTCACATACTTGAGCGTATCTGTGACGTTGAACGTCGATAAGTGACTCAGTCACTTGATTCATTATACTAACAACGTCATTTAATTAAGTTTCAGCTACGAATTATAGGCACCACCAGTAACGTCTCGGGGGCATTTCCGTTGATGTTAACGTAAAGATTTCTTTGATGTTCTTGGTTAGCATCACCAATAAAGGATTATGATATACATTCGGTGATAATGAAGTGGCCGCAGCAATTTCCCAACCGTACATAGATAACCTGTATAACCCAGTTACTTCTGCGGTATGTTCGAGAGTGTTATTTTGCTGTGTCCATGTTGTTGATCCTCATACTACTAAGTACACGATATTTTTAATTTGTCCGTGTGGAATTTTAATCAGATTAGTTTTTTGAACAATACTAGGTATTCCGTTAATAATGTCGTTGAGTTTCAAGTTAATGTCGGAGAGTTTGATATCAACTGTTGGTGGATCACCAAAAAAATCTTTAATGGGTTTGTTTATGTTTCTACGAAAATTTAAGAAAGTTTGTACGTGATTAGTAAAAGTACCATTGAGTGTAGTCATTTCATCATTGATTGTTTTTAACGAAGTTGTTATAGGAATGTTGCTATCGTCTACATATTTCTTCGTTGCAGCGTCAAAATCTGATTCTGGTGTTCTAAGATTATTAATACCATTATTATTCATGTTGAGAAATGCACGCATTATACCACCGTTGACTAATACGTACTTAGATTCTTGATCATCGACGTATTTTTTTGTTGCTGCATCTGTATCTACGGTTGGGTTTCCAAGGTCTATAATTTTATTTCGGTTCATAATAATGTTACCGGTGAATGAATCACCAGCTCGCTTGATAAAATCGTTAACTAACTTACCAGAATCTTGTATTTTACCTTGATCAGAAAAAATAACGATATTATTAATAACCGCGGTGGGAATTCGTATAAGAACATCTGGCAGTTGTATATTACTC
Organism: Megalonaias nervosa; assembly: GCA_016617855.1. Lineage (NCBI taxonomy): Eukaryota > Metazoa > Mollusca > Bivalvia > Unionida > Unionidae > Megalonaias > Megalonaias nervosa. Next base: position 5,485 of record JAECUM010018344.1, read on the forward strand.
GTTTTTAATCGCCCTTGTTTATCCTGAAAAATAACGACTTCATTTTGATCCACACTTGTGATATTTAATAAATCATCGATTTCATTTCTGAGCTGATCAAGAGTTGCATATTTAGATAAATCAACATCACGTTGAGCTTTACGAGAAGATCTTCCATAAATATCTACCATTATATTTACTGATATCTGTTTAAGTGTGACAACGTGGTATATTCATGCACGACTTTATGAGGTGGTGTTGTTGATTTTGATATAGCATCAAGTACATTAAGAACTTCTCGGCCACATATCGGTGGATCAGTTATTTTTTGTGTTGGTAATGTTGAATACCAGATTGGAGCAATATTATTGTTGACATAATGAAGAAATTCCTTTGGTGGCGCTAATCCATATGAATCAAAATAAATAATTCCACTTGGATCAATTGCATATCCAACCCAATGGGTGCCTGGTCCAGAGTTTTTATCGAGATTAATAATACCAGTTTCAATATTGTTCGGTTGTTTTGGTAATTGATTGCGCATAAAAACACCTCTAAAGTTTTTTATATTCAGTTGCTTAGCGGCATTAAGTAAATCAAAATTGGACATAGGCGATATCAGTAAACTGTCCCGGAAAGTCTTAGACCCTTTCCGTACCATGAATATGGAGTCCCTGGTAATCTGAGACCTCTTCCTTTTTTTTTTGATTCCCTGTCCGGTTGCTTTCTTTAATGCCATTCCAGCAGCGGTTCCAACAGCACCTAATGCAGCTGCTTTTGCAACAGCTGGGGCTGCAGCGGCTATTAATGCTGGTATAGCTGCAAGAAGTGGAAATATACCACCCATCTTAGCGATGTCTTTGATAGCTCCCGCAGAAAGATTAAGTTTGACACCTTTATTTGATTTTTTGGCTTCATTGAAGTTTCTGAATTGACGCTCGGTCAACGATAATTTATTTGAACCGATCATCTGTTCTTTTTTTAGCGATATTTTTATTCCACAGTTATTTTTTGATGCTGATTGTAGCCTTTTGATCTGACCAGGAGTCAGACTAACACTAACGTGATTATATGACATTATAATTATTATCCTGATTTTAAATCAGGCGATCTAATTACATGTTTTCTACTGGGGCATCAATAACTTTCATTCGTCCACCAACACCTTCAAGTAACATCGATTTATCGCTAAGTATAACAGCGACAGCTCTGTAATTAGCAATAACTCCTCGGTTTACGCGAGCTCGAAAATATATGTCAACGACTGATTGTCTGGTTAAATCTAAATGTTCCAGCGAAAAGTAATAAATCGGATATAATGTTGTAAAATCTAGCTGCGATATTTGTAAACCAGTATCAATATTTTGATCACGTCCCATAAATGTCATTAATCGATGATATGCACGCGCAACATGATTATTTTCAAAATTTAGCAACACTTCTTCAGAAGGTTCTTGATGTCCGTTTATCCTCAAAGAAACTTCAGAAACCCCAAGCGTGTCAAATATCATATTACTTTCTGTTTGATCATCTACTCGTAAATTATTCTGAAGCGCAATAAATATATGCCGTGGTGCAGAAACACCTTGCTGTGATGCTATCTGCCAAGTAAATAAACCATTAATGTTACTCTGGATAGAATCTGTGGTCATTGTCAACAATCATAACATCGATTTACCACCTTGGCTCATAAAAGAAAGTAAATGTTCTTCTTCAGCTATTGTTGGAGTCATTACTGGCATCCATAAGGAAAGTTTTGTTAAATTTACTATACCAGCATTACCAACGGATCGCCATATCGCATCATTGTCGGTAGCCTTTCGCACAAGTGCAATTGTATGCTTAGCTCCAAAAATGACTTTTCTAACATTTCTACAGAATCCAAAGATATGTGATAGTGGAATGGCACATGAACATCTTCTATTTCCACCTATTAACATTGCCCGACGTGATTTAAATCCTAGGTTAAATTCTGGATCAACATTAATAATTATATTTTGCACATCAGCGCCGGCGTTTCTAGCATGGTTTTGTGGGCGTTCTATATCATACTGTCGATACTCAGCGTGGTTAGAAGTATCCTTAACAAACATCATTGATGGTCCAGCTGATCTTGAATAATCATCACTACATCGCGCAAGGCCAAGTATCGTCGTGGCAACGTCGACGTTTTCATGACAGATCTCAATCTCTCGTCCATCAATGATATATGCTGCACTTTTAAATAACGCCATGATGCCATTATTAACAAAACCAACACTAAAATCAGCTGCGTATGCTCCTGGCGGTGCAAGAGTATTATCTAAAATTTCACCTTCAACTTCAATAAATGCTTCAGCGGGTAAGAAATATTTGCTTGTATCCTGAACTTGGAGCTCAATTCGTCCACGCTGATTTGGCTCTCGTGCATCATAAGAATAATATTGATAATCGCGCACAGATTCATCTTTTAAAACCGGTGCGTCCATATCAAACGCGGGATCAGATATACGCTTGAACATCTTTATTATTATCGTCTTCGTCTAACACGAAGACCGCTTCCTGCTATCAGACTAGCGGTTATATTTTTTTCTTCTTCTGACATTGGTACATCAGCTAATTCTGCTAGTTTCTGATTAGCAGCTTGATTTATTATTTTACTAATATTTGCGGGCATCGCTTCAGTGCTGGGTAATTTTACTGGTTGAGGTCGGACCGCTTGCGGTCTGCGTATTAATCGCGCTAGTCTATCCTTGATTGCTGAGAATGCTTTGCTAGCAACATCACCAACAACGCCAATACCTTTCTCACGAACAACATCAATAGCTTTCATTCCTAGTTGCTTTAAAAGCGGTATTGCTTTTGGGGCCATCCGTCTAAACAGACCCTGAACAACATCACTTAGTCCATCTCCGTAGGTCGTTTTGTATACTGGTAATCGTGAATTTATTACCCTGACCATGGTTGGTCTATGAGTATTGTGTATCATCATATTATTATTAAGTGATTTTATCACTAATTGCATCTAATTACATACTTAATCACTATGATAATCACCGGCGATTTCATTAATAAAGGACCGATACACATTAATATCCATAACACCACCTGTAAATAATCGTTTACAAATATCAGCTGCTTCATTAGTAATTTCTGGGGAATTATTGCCAGCTCGTTTTCCTCCAATGAGAATTTCTAGTCGATCAACATCAGCAAGAACGTTATTGGGACAAGTAATAAGGCCGCTTCCTAAACCACTTCCAGTTGCGCCAGGATCTTGATATTCTTCCTCTGTTGTTTTAACTGGTTGTCGTGGGGATTGCAATCGTTTCATCGTTTCTGGTCGTTGTTGTTCTCGTTCTTGTAGCTCTTGTTGTAGTTGTTGTGATCGTTGTGGTGATGGTTGTGGATAATCACGAAGTGATTGTGAAAATTGTTGAACTTGTTCACCAAGTATTTTTACTGGTTTCTGTAATTTTTTAGTTCTTTCGATATGCTTATATACAGCCTCATCAAATTCATTAAAATTAATAATATCTTCATTAGATCTAATTTCTGGAATACCAGTATAGATGCGATATACATCCTTGATCCAATTGACAGAGCTTAGAGATTTAACATGTTCTGGTTTTACATATTTTTTTCTTTCATCATATCCAAACGCGGCAATATCAATTAATTTTTTTGGATCCCTGATAGCAGCAATACCTTCAGGCGTAAATTTATCCATTATCTTAGTTCTGGTTTTTGGTGGTTTAGGTTGTGGTTGTGGTGGTTGAGCTGCTTGAATACGGCCAGCAATATCAACAGGTAATGTTTCAAGAGCTCTTTGTGTTGCCTCAGTTGCTGTAACAATTTTCTTTGTTGGCTCGACAATCGGTTTAAATAATTGTTCTGCACCTTCTGCAAATTCCACTTGAGACTCCTGACGAGCTTGTAGTTGTTGTTTGACTAAATCACGGACGGGTAAATATTTTTTGATTGCCTGTAGTCGCTCTCGAGCTAATCTAGCTGAGTGTGGTTCTCCAATCATTATTGATAATATTTATAATGGCTGTTTAATTTACAGCAGCAGAGAAGGTGAACTACCAATACTGAGTGACCAACGCGTAAAAGAAATCGCATAAAAATTTGAAAAAAATACGTCAGCGATCTGAATAACAAAACTGAGCTGACCCAAACGATTTATTATCCGTTCTCAACCGTATGGAAATAATCTCGGTTAGAGGCTTTGGTTTAGTGTCATTGACCTTGTTTTTTTAGCCTTCGTAGGAAGGTTTATTTTTTCAAAAATAAGGTCTCAGCCAAATGGTCTGTTCACCCTCTCTGCTGCTGGGGTGCTTACATAATATTGAATGTCAAGAATGATGATGAGTGAATCGGTAGATGGACAAATTATATGAAAGATGAGTGACAGAAGAAAGAAAAAACGAACAATGACCTGGACGATTACAGATTACAGACCAGCCTTGAAGGGTGCAAGGTATGGTCTATTTACCAGCTCAGGATGTAAGTTGTCTTGCATCATGGAGATCACATATTATGATAGATAAACATTCTTTTCACAACTTTGACAAACCTCGATGACTGGATGCTATTTGTGACGTTAGTCAAAATCTCAGTACCATGCCGAAAATTCACAAATCGGCCAGGGAAGCTGATATATTGCCTCCCCCCCCCCCCGAAAAAAAATGAAAAACCCACGGACCCGCGTATCCTCTGTATGGTTTGGGACCATGATGATATAGAAAAACGCCAAAACGTAAAAATGTTATGCGACTAATGCAGCTTTAAAGGAGGCAACATACATACAGTTGGCTTAGTCTGGAAGATCTCATCTTAATGCATGCATGCATCAGATTTCATGAGTGCACAGTGACGTATGATTCCATAGAAGGTCCTTACTGTGATCCGTAAGACCTTCCACGTGGTCGTCGCGATGTCCCAACAGGGGTGGAGCAGCTCCGCCCACAATGTCATTGGCATTTACAAAGCTTCACTCAGTGCGGAAAAATTCATTTTTTAGAAGACTGAAGGAGCCTGTTGTAAAAAAGATCGGCATGTGAAGCTGTGGCTAGTAGCGTACGAGCTTTCAGCTACAACGTCTCGAGAGTCATGACTGAACGGCGAGCCCAGGTTACCATAGAAATTCTCACTTGCGACTCTCAGCATTGTGGGAAGGGCTTAAGTGGTCAAGCAGCAGATTGTACCCTGCAACTAGACGCTGAAACAAACGGTCTCAGTATAGAGGAGGGCGAAAGAATACCCCCTTTCCTGTCTGGCGAATTTCTAGTCTTTCGTAAACTTTTGTGAAAGCCTCCTCATCATGGTCGAATGAAAGAATTAAAGATCTATTCGCGATGCAACCCCCGAGAGTCTCTCCAAACTGAAAAAGACTTTGTTGTCCTCCACGTCCGAAGACTTGGAACACAAATCCGGGGTTCCTGGAGAAGGCGGTAGTAGTAAATGAGGGCGATATAGTGTCAATGGGAAATCCAGTCAAAAACCCTCTGGGCCTGTATAGCGTCAAAATTTATAGCGTCAATGGGAAATCCAGTCAAAAATCTCCTGGGGCTGTATAACATCAAAAATTTACCCTGGGCCACTATAGCGTCAAGGGAAAAGTTGAAGTTAGGTTGGGTTTTGTATAGGGACAATAGGAATGGAACAGGTAGGGTGACGTCACGGTACTGGACATTGGCAACAATGTTGCAAGGGGCTGACCTCAATTGGGCGGAACACTGGCAACAATGTGGCAAGTGGCTGACCTGAATACGCGCTACCCTAGGTAGAGACAAATACAGTAAAGACATAGACATAGGACATATACATATTTATGAACATAAATCTATCACACATAAAATATAAAATCGACTAAAATTTTTTTAGGCAAGAGAGAGTAAATCTTTTCGAGGCAGTGGAGTGGCCCTGAAAAGGGCCTTTGGGTTCTTCTATTTTCTTCACTTCTTCCCCATCTCCTCACATTATTATTCCCTTCTTCTTCTTCTTTTCATTGTCTGGTATCCAGTCAGGATGTGCCATCGATCTAAACTTGTCCTTTACCTTCATCCAGTTTGCGTGTAGTCTGTCAAAGTCCTCTTTCTTCTTTCTTTTTTTTTTTTTGTCCTTTCTCTCCTTAGCCCAGGTATCTTTTATCTTCTTTACCTCCTCTTCCTTCACCTTTCTTATCATTTCTTCTGCTTTCTTTAATTGGTCTAATCCCCACTTCACAAAAGACCGCTCTGTGAAATCCACTATTCCTGGTAAAAAGTACCTCACTTTGATCACACCATCAAGAACCTCGATCAGTGTTCCCACTTTAACATACTTAGGCTTAAAAAATGCCTCTTAATTTCTCCACTTCCTCCTCTATCATGTCTTTTACCAGATCCCTAGCTACTTTCAGACTGGTCACAAAGTCAAGGCTACCTGGATACTTCCATTCATCTTCAAACCTTTCCACCACATAGGCTGCATCCAAAAATCCAGTACCAACTGTCTTTTAATTCGTTGAAAAAAATCCATTTTCCAAGGTGTTGACTAGTCAACGCTGCTTTATGTACTTGAAGCATGGACGTGAAGGAAAACATCTCTTACAATAACTTCACATATTATATACAATCAACACAGAAGGGAAAGAAGAAAAAAAAAAACATATCTACTATCCACACAAAAGGGGAAGACAAATAACCCCATATCTACTATCAACACAGAAAGGGAAGAAAACAATAACCCCATATCTACTATCCACACAAAAGGGGAAGAAAATAACCCATTATATACTATCCACACAGAAGGAAAGGGAAGAAAAATGACCCATATCTACTATCAACACAGAAAGGGAAGAAAATAACCCAATATCTACTATCAAATAACACAATATATACTATCCACACAGAAAGGAAAGAAAAAAACTCAATATCTACTATTAAATAATCCATTATATACTATCCACATAGTGTAGGGACAAGGTTTTTTTTGTGAAGGGAAAAACAAACGTCACTAAAGCATACAAACACACACAAACACACGTACGAGCGCACAGAAACACACACAAACACACAAACGTACGCGAACGCATACAAACACAAATACACACACACACATCAGTAAAGGAGTTTATAGTCACACTACTCTACATTCACACAAATTGGCAAACTGAATAGTGTCTCTTTTCTAGAGATCTGGTTAGCCCTGAGAAGGGCTGTTTTTTTTAGAACTCCATATGCACCTCTTAATGTCGGCACCTCCCTGGTCTAGCCCCACACATGCATCGTCTGTTCCAGTCCTGTTCTCAATTTCAGCTTGTGGTTGGCAGTGCAGAGGGAGGTTGATTGGCTTCACTATCCCACTCCTCAGTTTGAGGTATAGTGAATACTTGTTCCCTGCTTCTTCTATGCCACACCCTGAGATGATGTTGCTGACGCTGAGGCTCCCACTCTTGCCTCTGTCTTTCCAATTCTTCCTCCCAGTTTTCTGTCTGGGGGACAGCGGCTCTCGGTTGTGATTCTGGCTGTGGCTGTAGTTGACGTGGCTGTGGTGGTGCTGCTAATGAGTTGTCGAGGCGTCCTCACCTCAGGCTTGACCTCACAAAAAAGGTCTAAGCATGAGGTGAGGCAGGATCCTTTCCTTCTTCTCTTTCTTCTTTTTCCTCTCCTCCTCCTCCTCTTCTATCCTCTTCTAACCTGGCAGGTTCTGCTATGGCCTCCATAGCCAGCTCATCCAATAAACGCCTGGTACTCCAGGTGCATCTGAAGTTCCAGAAGCTTACTGATTCAGCTCATTCTTCGTAGTTGACGAATTAACGATGGGTAGCTAGACTGATTGATTGATTGATTGATTGATGGATGGATTGATTGATTGATTGATGGATGGATTGATTGATTGATTGATTGATTGATTGATTGATTGATTGATTGATTGATTGATTGTCTAAATTTAAGTGACGTACGCACAATCGTGCGTGTGCCACTGGTTTATGCCTGCATACCAGACTGTTTAATTACTCCTGGGTGAAGGAATTAGAGCCTCATCCCCCAGGCATTTCTGCCCGCAAAGAGTCCTGTTAATTAAGCCATCAGGTCATGGGTCAAATAAGTCCCAAATGAGCTGATTGAATACGCCAGCCGGTGAATTGACTTGAATACTGAAGAGTAAAGTGCTTAACTTTTAACTACAAAAGCACACTCCTCATTATAAGAGGAGACTCGTTGGCATGCAGGTATCACCGGACTATCTTTCTTCTTCCACGTATGGGTCTCCAGTTCGCACATGCAGCATGTTTCATCATGCACCCGTCATGCCACTTCGCCACAGCACCAGCTAGCGCTCTGAGGTTTTCTTGAGAGGGAATGGACCCAACACGCACTCAAGTTAAATCTGAATTTCAGTCCGACCTACCGCGGAACCAGGAATCAACCAAAGCAGAATGAGATGCCAGTCGCGATTGGTCGTGACTGTGGCATCACATCGGGACACCTGGTGTTTGGACGGGTGGAAATTGTTCCATATCTCCGTCATGGTACGGGATGTCCGAGTGAGGAAAAGGAGGGAAGGGACTAGGCAGTTGGCGCGAACGCGACAAAGCCCTGAAACTCCAGTCCGTACTTAATCCTTTCAAATAAGGTTCACTTTTACTAATGAACATATTAATAAAATTCCAATAGTGTGTAAGCCACCTGTGCAATTAACCAAATCAAGTAAGTTACAAAATTTCATAATAAAATACATTCAGAGTTGGAATTTAGTATACAAAGTGTACTTCTTATTACAAATAAAATTACCAATCAGCTAAGTCAAAATGACTCATATATATTTTGTATCACGCAAGGTATACCAAGAGAAAATTTTGATGGTGGTATCGAAATGATCAAATTAGAAACCTTAGATAGAGATTTTATCAAAAGCGGTATCCAGCCAAATGGATACCGCGTCATTCACTTAGATAATTTTGAAAAGTTGCTCGACCTTTTAAATGTCGAGGCAAACTGGGAGCCATCTGGAGTTGGGCAGGTCCGAAGTTCAGGCTGGCTTATCGCCATTTCCCTCTTCCGATGCTGCTTGTCGTCAATCAAGTGCTTTTCTGCTGGTTCCACCCTGGAAGGCCAACCCCAAAACCCTCTCATGATGGTCCACACTAACGAACTGGGCTGCTAAACACCAGCCGGTGAATTTGCTTGAATACTGAAGAGCAAAGTGCTTAACTTTTAACTGCAACATCACACTCCTCATTGTAAGAGGACACTCGTTGGCATGCAAGTATCTTTCTTCTTCCACGTATGATTCTCCAGTCCGCACATGAATGACTGACTGACTGATTTAAGTCGCATACGCATACAAGTGCTTGCGCGACTGGTTACTGCTCGATAGTCGAGCATTTTAATCGTTCGGGGTTATAGGAATGGTGCCACTACAACCCCGCTTTAATGTGCGATGGTCGCACTGCTTAATTGGTAGCTGGCAACGGCAAAGGAGGAGAATGACCCGGCAAGTGCGCTTGCAGCCTTGGACGTCGTGCATGCTTCGAAATGGCAGATCGTACTTTATTTGTCAAATTCAGTCCAGTTGTACTAATGGACAGACCCTATTGCCAACAGTGTGTGAGCCACCTGTGCAATTATATAAATTCTCAAATAGTTATAAAGAATTTTTCCTATCTAATAACTAACGATTTTTAGTCTAGTACATTAGTGTACATGATATAATTCCCTAACTAATTTTGAACTATATCTCTAAGCGACAATAACTGTTTTGAGTCAATATTGGGGTTAAGATTGTAATTTTGACCGGCAACCAAAGGATCAGATTAGGTATATTGGTTTGATCGAGTCGGGATTCCAAGCCAAAATGGATTCCCTTTAAATAAATAGGCAATTTGAGCCCTTAAAAGGGCTGTTATGGCATTTCAGTCGAAGGTACCACGGTGTTTTTCCATTTCTTCAATTTCGTCCGCACATCGTGTGTCCTCCCTTGGCTGTTTAGGAAATGCTTTGTACCTGTGCACTTCACTCAAGTAAGTAGCAGGTTTCACTAGATCGCATATTGCGTAGTGGCGGAAAGCTTCTCGGTAGTATAGTGATAGGATTCTAACCCCGAAGTGCCATTGTGCCGGTCTTGGCCTGTGGGTGTCGAGCGATCTCCATCCGAGATATTTGACCGCAATGATAAAGTGACCAGCTTATTTAGTGTCGTCCAGTGTTGCTTCAGTCTCCATGATTATAAACGCCTCCCTATTCTTTGCATGCCTTTGTGTTTCCGCTACGTCTACGATGCTGTTTTCTTCGGTATCAGACGAAGAATTTTCTAGGTCAGCCGCTAGAGTGTGAGTGGGTGGGGACTCACGAGTTACCTTCTGCCATGTTGTTGTTGTTTCAGTAGGTATATGGGCAGCTTTACTCGCAAAAGTTTCTTTTTTCTGCTGATTTTGGGTTTCCGGAACGTGGTCTGTTCTCGTCTGGGCAGTTACAACCGTAAGCTGGGCCCTTTGTGTTTCGTTGTTAGGCTTGGTTGACTGCTGTGGTTTGTTCTCTTCGTGGGTCGAAGTAGCGGGCTGCTCCTAGACTGGGTCTGCATAGACTGCTCCGTCTGTCGGCGATTGTTTCCACCTCTTCGACTCCTGGCCCTTTGTGTAGTTTCTTCTTTATTTTCCCATATTAAGAGCAAGGTTGTTCTTTTTTCATGTGCCCTCAAACTCCAGCCTGTGGCGATATTAAGGCCTAAGCCTTTTATCGCGTTTAACGCCTGGGCGGGAATAATTATCTCAATCGCTAGCGCTTGTTATACGTCTTGCTTGTTGCTCTCTTCGCTGCAGACTATTTGAAAAAAAAAAGTCGCACATGAAGCTTGTTTCCCATGCTCCCGTCATGCCACTCCGTCACAGCACCAGCCAGTGTTCCGATGTTGCTCCCTCGACGTCGCTCAAATGGAATGGAATGTGAATGAATGCTGATATATCCAGAATGACGAAGGAAAACACCCCTTACACCAAAACTCAGAATACCCACTTCACTATAACCAAAAGACATGGAATGCGCGAACCTAAAAGAAACACTTACTTTCCTTTTTTTACCTACATACAAACACACACTATCTGACTAGTCAGAGAAACGAAGTGCTTATAGGCACACTTCTATCTTTTTCACTTAAAACAAAGAAACGAAGTGCTTATAGACACATTCTATTTTTTAACTTACTAACATACAATTGGCAATTTGACTAGTATGTCTTTTCTAGAGGGTTGGGTAGCACTGAAAAGGGCTGTTTTATTCGGGGAGTTATGGCAATCTTTTATCTTTTAAGACTGCGTCCCCGTCTGGCGGCAGGCTTTCCCACAGAATAAGGTCTGCTTCTGCGGAAGGAGGAGAACTCTTTCGTGTCCACACGGCAGTCGACAAAACCTCTGTCTGGCTCCTGCTGCTCCTGTTGCTGCTGCTCTCTCTTCTTCTGAAGTCTGTTCTTCTCCGTCCATTCCTCTTACTCCTTCTTGATTTCTTCTCTGAAGACCTCTTCTATCAGGTCTTGGCCTATATTTAACATCCTGACATTCTCTATCTCATCAGCCTTCGGTATCAGGTTTTGCCTCACACGGTGTAAATTCAAGTAAGTTTCGTTCAGCTTGGCTAGTCTAGAAGGCATCTTCGTAGGTTGACGAGTCAACAATGTATGGCCAGACTGACTGACTGACTGAAGGATTAATGTCGCATATGCACTCTGTGCTTCGCGACTGGTTATAGCCCTAGGCTGGGCCCTCGGAGGTGTGGGTATGGTGCCACCACTGCCTCTCAGAGCCCTAGGCTGGGTCCTTCGAGGTGTGAGTATTGTGCCCTCACGTCCTCCTGGGGGTATGAGTATGGTGCCATCATAACCCCCTAGTTTGCTTTCAGTTCACATACCTAGCAGCGAGCAGACACGTCCGTAGCGAGGCAGAGGCGGAAAGAGACCCGGAAGGGAGGCAGCGCAGAAACGGCACGAAAGGGCCAAGGGGACAGCCATCCAAGGCACAACTAAAACCAGCCACAAGGCGCCCCAGCCCAACGGCAAGGCCGGTTTTTAGTGTCAAATCTAGTCCAGTTGTACTAGTGGACTGCCCTATGCCAATATTGTGTAAGTCACCTGTGTAATTTGTCGAGGCTTTGTTGAGTTATGAATTTGATGTGTTGGGTATAGATTAAATTTGAATTTTGTGTACATAGTGTACGTGTCCGTTTTCCGAATGGCCAGACTGGAGACCACCCTGCTGCATATGACTCAAGCGCGGACGCGATAGAAAACATCCCTACTGTTTTTAGTGTCGGAACGCTATGATAGCTGGTTTCATGGTAAGGGATAGAGAGAAGTCAAAGAGCATATATTCACAGAGTTTTTCTGAAAACAAACGACAGACACATTTCTTTTTCAAATCACAACATTTTTTATTCCACAAACAACTAACAACTAACAAATCATATAACATCAAATAAATTATTTTTGACAAGGTTGACAACGTTGTGAAGTGAAGTTAGACTTCCACTGATGGAAGTCATTATGCCATTGATGTACACTACGTTTCCTAGCTAAAGACAAAAGAAAGCCATAATGGTCACAATAACATCTATCTACTTTTTCATCGTTTCTAGAAGAGTTACGATCAAAATAAGTCACCGAATGTTCTAAGGGGTATCCAAGACTGCGTTGATGAAGAAAATACACACAATATTGTCCACACACCATGGAATCTGTACCTTGTAATTTCACATTATTGAATCGCGTCGTCTGGCCATTTCTTCTCATAAAGTCGATGATGTCGTCTTCCAAATGTGGTAATCCATACGAATCAAAATATTCCACACAACCCTCTTTAGCGAAGTAAATGGCTACCCAGTGGGTTCCTGGGAGATGACTGTCGTCCGTGTTGATGACATAAGCTTGATGGTCTTGAGGTTTGCGATGAGGCAGTTCATCTTTAGAACACACGACAGGATTCCAAGAAGAGGTATACGAACTGTTGTTCAAAAGGTAATAAAGCTACCAGGTATCCATTTTTTGTTTTGTTTTTTTTCTTCACAGGTATTGATAAGTCATCAATTCAGTTCTGACTTTTTGCTTCAAAATCTCTGACAAGTAACCGTTTCTTTGCTTCCTCTCCGCACTCTGGGACAAGAGAGCTTCAATGCGATAGATCTCTAGAGTAGTCAGTGGAGGAGAGGAATGATTACGCCAGTCTTTATACCACTGATGAGACCACAAGCGTTGTCCAGATACTCGTCCAATTTTTCTTCTTGACTCATCATCAGACATTTATCATGTTGAATTTGACTGGGATGATCGTTTTTACATCCATAACAATCTTTCTTGGTCAATTCCGTAATTTTATTCGCCAGGTGTTTGGCAAAACAGGACACTAAATGTTGTTCTTGTTATGGCCATCTCGACATGATCACCACGTCCTCTTCACCTTTGTCATGGGGTTCTGCTTCCACGGTATCATCCCATTCCATTTCCAAAGATTCTCCACTGTCTAAAGAGCGATTGCAGTCTTCCATAGCTTCTAATAGTCTAGAATGACTTCTCTCAAACTGTTGATTTCTATCGTGTTATCGAAGTCAGCATACAAGATGACGTTCACCGTCTTGGAGAGAGCTTTTGCAAACTGAAGTTCCACACGCAGTTGACCAGATTTTATAGGCTGGAAATGTCCCTCGTCGCTGCATTTGGTCTGCAGTGAAATCAAAGGCCCACAAAGTGTAGCCTCCTGCATAATCATCGTATGAAATGCCGTGGCTAGTGTTGGTCCCTAGCTGTCCGGTGGCTTTGGAAAGGGACAAGTACGATCTCAAGTAATTCTTCTGGGTCAAGTTAGGTTCAAAGGGTCTGGTACACGAGGTCTTGCCATCACGACTGACTTCGATCTTGCACACTCTGTAGTGCTTAAACTGAAAAGGATTGGCAGTGATGGCTCCATTGAGAGCTGCATTGCTAATGATGCCAACGATTAAACGTTTGGGTAACTGTCCGATCGGACACTTGGCGGTCGTTCTGCTCAAAGTGTGACTGATGTTGTTTCCCGTTTAGGTAACACTTCCACACGGCGCACATAAAGTCTGGCTTCTTGGATGATGGTTTTGTACTCGTTCGCATGGGCCATCAAATGGAAAGCGGTACTGCGGAGATTAAGTCTCAGGCGGATATCTACTCCGTTTAGCAAATGTTTGTCTTGCAACCACATGTCCAAATGCAAACTATCTATCAGTTCTAAACCACGACCTTGCAGGATTTTCTTTCGACGGTCGTTAAAGCCCACATTGTGAGGATTGTTATCTGCTGTCACGGCTGTGTCATTAAACTTGTTCTCTCCTACTATGTCAGGTATCCATACCACGCAAGCATCCAGATGAGTGTTCTTGACCTCTTTTACGTACGTCAAGAGATTTTCCAGGTACGCTCGGTAAGGGTAATTATCCATGCTACTGCTGACCAGTTTGTTATTCAAGTACAAATCCACTTCGCTGAGCAAGGACTGCATGAAATTGTTGAAGGGAGCTACTCTGGCATCGGCTCCTAGAACGCTGTCGTCCGTTTTGATCACTTTGACTTTCAGATACAAGTAACTGCTATTCAGATCGATGTAATGTTCGGGCTGACCTTTGAATTCAAATTCGATGGCAACTGAATCCGTCAAAGAGGAGATGGGATGAACTTCTACCCATTGGGATTCTTGCATCGTCATCATGGTGGGTGGCATGGCAAATTTTTTTCTCTCTTTTTTTTAATAATCAAAAATGTCTGAGTCTCGGATGGTTCTTCTTTTCGTGATCTTTCTAGCTCTGGGGGTGTAAAGTCCTCTGAAGGGGTGTCTCTTTCTGCCTTGTCCTTGCTGTGGCGTCAGGGAAGCAGGAATGCCTGACTCGACAACGTCCAGGGCCTTTATAGGAGTTTCTCGTCGGCCCAAAATGTCATTGCCTGTTTGAAGCAAGACATTTTTGCCTGCGCTCAAGAAAGCTTCTTTGGGGTTTTGTTTGTCGATGATGACATTTTGGAGAAATTCTTTGCCTTGCGTCAAAGCGACATCTTTCCAGGCGTGCAATCCTCATGTCACCATCGGTTTGAAAACGAGGGCCAGCGACCGAAAGGCAGATTTTCGCATATCTCCTAAACCATGTCCTTGTTGTCGAGCGACTCCTTGGTACACTGGATACATGACTTACAAGTTGTTAGAGTAATCGTTTTCGGAAATGGAGTTTCACTGTGACTTTCCCTTTGGTGAATGAAATATTTTGTCCCAGATCTCCTTGTATAGTAATGTTGACAGTGTCGAAATACGACTTACTGACGGGCAAATAGTGAGGATGTACAAATTCGCGGCGAACGTGATAGGTGTTTTCACCTTCCTCATCACCGGTTGTGGCAGAATCAACTTTGGAAGGAATGACCCGCAGTAACGGTACGGAGGTGTGTCCCACCACGTTGTACTCCAACATATCGGAGTAAACAAAGATCAAATTGAGTCCTTGGTTCATTTCTACGGGGAATCGAAAAAATTCGCAAAATCCAAGTTGCCGGTAATGGCTATTTCGTTTTTAATCTTAATCAACTTGGGTTCTCCACCCAAAACGTCATACAATTCAGGACAAAATGTAATAGCCAATACTTTGTCCTCTAAAAATTACATCATTAGGCGACGAGCTATTTTGTGGTACTCGAGGGTGACACTTTTTCTGGCTTTCTCCAAGGCTTTGCCAAACCGTCCATCGAACATGTCAGCAATCGTGTTCACCAAATGTTGACCACTAAAGTAATAGCCTGGGGGAATTTTCAGCGGTGTTATCAATGATGTTTTTGATTTGTGTTGGGTGAATCATTTCCAACAAAGCCACTTCCCAATGGGCTTCGTGATCCAATTGGATGGCCTGAGGTAATTTGGCCGTGAAACAGCACAAGGTATTGTGGGGAAACACCTCCATGGAACTGTCACTGGATAACCTTAAGTAAAACTGGTTATTCATAATTCCAGAGTTCTAGTGTCCGATGGGTCTCTGGAGGGCAGAGAAGTGTATGAAAGAGGATTGTGGTTGTTATTGTGACTATTGGGAGGGTGACTGACGTTGGACGCAAAGCTCCCGTTGTTACCGTTAGAGGAATATTTCAGGGACGGTTTGGGAAGAAGGTAAGCGATACAACTGCTGAGTAAAATGGTCCACAATTGTTTGTCTCCTTGTTGCAAACTCTGATTGGCAATAGCAAGCACCGACGACACAATACGCCACAAAGATTTGACAGAAAAAGATGATTTGCATTTTTACGCACACGTTCTCCACACCACACCCACAAGGGATGCTTTTGTAGATCTTGCAGAGAAGAACTGGGTAAAAGAGTAGAAACTGCAGTGGTAGCGGTTGAAGGGCATGATGGTCACTTTTTATAGCCGATGACTTGCGAACGTCGATCCAAGAATCAAAACTGAGAGGATATCCTTTCCAACGTACTTTGACTTCTTTGACACGTCGTTTGAGCACTTTACGGGTTCTTCGTTCGAGAATGCTTTCGATGTCGTACACTTCGTCTTCTATTTTGGTCACACGTTGTAACTCTGGCAAGTAAAACGTTCCTTTTACCACTTCTCCGTTCATGTCTTTCAATTTATAGACGGGAGGATGACGGCCACGCACTCGTCCAGCGACACCAAACAATTCGGTGGTCCAGTTGGGTAAGTAACCTTTGTCGAAAGTGCGTTTGGTTTTGCCAATGCGCACACAATCTCCTGCTGTCAACACTCCACCTGTCTTGGGTTCAGTCATAGTCGGGGACGTACCAAACAGTCGCCCAAAGATGGTCACTTCGCTGTCGGCAGTCACTTCTTGGGGGGCACATCCGATGCTCCGATGGTAAGATTGGTTGTATGCTTGGACCAGGTGCGGTAAGACGTCGATGTACTTGAGAGTGTGTTGCTACCTAAAATATTTCCACATGCGTTCTTTCAAGATGCTTTGAAAACGTTCCACGATGCTGACTTTGGTTTCTGGATTCTCGGTGGTGAAAAAATGAATGTCTTGTTTCTTTAATGCTTTTTGGGAAGCTTGGTTCAGAAATTCGGTGCCTTTGTCGGTTTACAATCGAAGAAGGTGACGGCCGCTTTGTTTCAACACCAGTTGGAGGGCTCGCACTAACTCAGTGCTCGATTTGGAGGTCAATGGCACGACTCGAACAAATTTGGAAATGACGTCGATGACACAAAACAGATATTTGTAGCCACGATTGTAGGTGGCCAAATGAGAGACATCGGCTAAATCAGCTTGCCATTGATGATCGATGCCCTCCACTCGAAAGCGATTTCTTGAAAATTTTCGTCGAATGCGTTTGTGTAAGGTATAATTGGCTTGTTCTTGTAACCATCGTTGTACTTGATCTAAACGGACACTTTTCAGTCGAGTTTTGGCAGCACGATACAATTTCTGAACTCCTCTGTAACCCGCAGGATGGGATGGATCGTAGTAAATGCTGGCTAACACCTTCTCTATTTTTTAGTAGGTTACCAACTCTTCACTGATGCTACTCTGGATGGGGCGTGGGGGTGGTTTGGAAACGGCTTTACGTGTCCGATGTGCCAATGGAGTAGATGTCGAAGGTAATGTGGTGGTGGTAGTGGTAATGGGATGACTTTGGTCATCTTTTCTTTTTTCACTTCTGGTTTCCCATCTTTCTTTTTGACTTCTGTCGAAGGAGGAGTGGACATCATCTTCTTAACCCAAGCTTTGAGTTCTTCTCGTTGGGGTGTAGGGGAAGGGGTCAACGAGGACGCTGCAGTCTTACTAGGGATGGGAGCTGCTGACGGTGTTTGAAAGACTTCTCGTGCCTCTTCTTCCTCAGGCATCCGTGGGGATGCGTCTATTTTGACCTTTGGGGGTGGGGGTGGCGGTGTTCGTGGTGGACTTTTCATCAGGGCCTTAAAACCTTTCAGAGTTGGTAGAGCTCTTTCGTCTAAAGCTTTCTGGTGAAAGAGTTGAAGTCGTTGCAACACTTGACCGTACCGTTGCGATTTTTCCGTTCGGACAAATCGCTGCGATCTATCAACGATTGCAGTTCGTGTTGTAACTGGAACATCTCGGTGAAATGAGGATTGGGATGTAAATGTAGGGTCTGTTGCTCTTGCCAACGATGGAATTCCATCCATCGTTTGTAAGGCACTAAAGTCAGTTTTCATCCTTCCATCGGATTCCAAAGGTCACGTCTGAGATCTTTTAACTCCAGAATCCTCCTTTTCTCCTAAAATACCTCTCAGGAGTCCCAACATTGGTCCCACTACTGCTTTGGCAATAGGTCCTTACACGGGTAAAAAAATCCTCCGCGTTGGACCAACATCTTTATCTTTTGAACGTGTCGATGTTTGGCTAAGCATTCTTTCTAATGTTTAGACAAAAGAGGTATCGTTCCTTTCAAGACATTCAAACAACATTTGCACACGGTATCGATGACGTCTTTGAAGGCTGTTTGAATGAGTTCCTTTCGCATGGGTGGAGAAGCTTTAGACAGGACGGACAACATGTCCCAATGTTTGACTAAACGAGGAGGCAGTCCTTTCCTTCTCTTTCCTTTGGGGGTAGAAGAGGGGTGTCTTCGGGGGGGGTGACATCTTTGTTTGTTTGTTGGTTCCGGGGCACACACCAAAAATACACTGACGTCGATGACTTGTCACGCGCCCTTTTATCTTTTTTTTTTCTTTTTGGACTATCGCTTGGTCAAAAATGTACGACTTTTGCCCCCAAACCGCTAAACAATCCTCCTCTTTGGTTGCTCCTCTTATTCTTTAGGCGACTGTATCTTTTCAGGGGGTGGTGTCGATGTTTGGCTAAGAGTTTTTTTTTCGGATGACGAAACTGTCCTTTTCTTTCTCCTTGTCCGTTTTGGACAGAAGAACGACGATGGTGGTAATGGTGTGCACTTCTTCAAGGGGGAATCTTTGGACGTTCAGGAGCACAAAAACACTGTTCCCCATCGTTTGCCCCAGGTCTTTTTCTTACTGGAATGCATCGTCACTGATTGTCTTTACGTGTATCATTTTCATGGCAGGAATCATGCGACGTGGAGGGGTTCGCAGAGGACTAGATCGGGACAGTTCTTGCTTCGATAAATCCAGTAAACTCTGTAACATGCCCGATCATTTCTGGACTTTGATTTTGGGAGCAGGTACTTTCTGAGCAGCAGCTACTGCAGCTAAAGAGGAGGAGGGTGTCACCGCTGGAGGAGAAGTTCATGAAGACACGGGTTTCCAATTTTTCATCAAATTAGGAAAGACACGTGTCGAATCGGGCTTCGCAGGCATTACCAGCAACGGAGAAGTGGAAGATCCTAAGGATACTGGAGACGTGGTAACCGCCGCTGCAGGTCGTGGTTTGCAGATGTAAGGTTGCTTCCTGGTCGCAGTACCTCTCTTGCGAGGAGAAGCCGTTTTCTGGGGTTTCTTCTGGGGACTTTTCTTTTTCTGTGGCTGTGACCTGCTCTTGACACCACTGCTCTTTTTTTTCTGGGTACATTTGGGCCGGGGAGTGGCTTTTTTGTTGGGGATGACTTTGGGGGTGTTGGGATCCCATTTTCAGAGGGAACGAATGATGACACCTCCTGGAGAACCGCTACCTCCAGGTTTCAAAATGATATGCTTTTTGGTTTGAGTGTCGATACGGGGATCTGCCAGTTGCGTCAAGGCTACTTTGTTTCTCTCAAAAAAGCGTTTGGTTTGATGTGGAATGTGAATGATGCCTTGCAGTAATTGACATGGTGTCACCGTAAACCATCGTAAGACTTCTTTGAGACTGGCTTCTAAAACACGAGCACGTATTTGTGGATTTTTTTTCGTGACTGATGCCGTACAAGGCACGAATCAATTTGACAGGAAGATGAGACTGAAGGGACGTCATGTTGACGCTATGTGAGACAGACCAAAAGTACCTGAGGTTTTTATACACTTTTCTGTTGATGTTAAGTCGACGGGGACGTGTTCACGACAGGTTTTCCGTCTTGGCACCAGTGGTGAAACAGATGGGTACGAAATCCCAAATAATCGGGGGTGGGGGTGGGGGTGGGTTTTAAATCCACGAGTAAATAGGCGTGAGGGGTTTGAGTGGCATCGTCGTACGCATGTGTCACCCAAGCCGTTCCTAACTGTTTGGCTAAGACTTGCACTTGCGATTTATCTCGAGGGCTTTTAAACAAGACCACGTAATGAGCATTGAGACTGATGGTGCGATGGGCTTTACTTTGTTGAAACAAATTTTGGGTGATGTAAATGACATTGGCGTTACGATGCCCTTTGCGCGTAAACCAGAGTTTAATTTCTTCCTCGTCTTCTCTTAACATGTCGTCGAAGATGTCCAGATAGGTTTGACTGCGGAGACACGATCCCGTCGTCTTCGCCAGGAATGCATTCCACAAACACGATGGAATCGCCTGGACTTTCTCGCAGGAGGCTGTACGCCGATTGCCACTCTTTGTAACACCACACGATCCGTTGAGGTGGACAATCGATCAAATGATGTTTATGTTCGATCAAACGTTTGACAAATTCGGTTTTGTCTGAACCGCTGGGTGCAGCAATTAACATTTTAAAGGGATAGCGAAGATACAAGGCCTCCCAACTAGCACGATCCAAGTTTTCGTCCATGACTTTGAAAGTAAAGAGGGAGCAGAGACAGCAGAGGTAGCCATAGTGTAGGGAATGTCACTTTTGACACGAAGACAGAGAAGACAAGAATTTTTATACTTTTTTCAGGGCAAGTTTATTTCAACACATTTTTAAAGTGGAACAACACGAAAGACAAAAATACATAAAACCAAATGGTTAAGTACATGGACAAAATATACATCAAAACGATCAAACGGGAACATAAACAAGTCTCTGTACATTATTTTTGGTGACCAAGGTGTGGTGTCGTAGGGACAGTGTGTAATGTTGTTAGAGTCTCTGCACAAGGTACAGTCACACGGGGGTCCTCCCAGAATGGTCTTTCGGGGATGTCGATGACAGTCCTGTCCTGAAGGGATTGGTTTTCCTCGGTGACGGGTTCTTCTTCTGGCACTACAGTTAACACAGGTTTAAATGTTACTTTTTTCACTGAACCTTTGAATTTATGATCACAAATCTTGGGCATAGTGTACCACTTCTTTTGTCCAAGCCTCGAAGCCCAAACTTTTCCATTCACGGACATCTTTCCAGTGAGGGTGTAAGTCACAAGCTACACATACATTGTAGTAAACATCTTCAGTACCTAAAAGTTGACGAATCTTGTTTTCCCGTAGAGGTCGAGAAGTATCGAGATGAAAGCGCAAGGTTTTTAACAGAATGAGTCTCTCGTGGACATTTAAAGGGACCACTTTCATGTTTTGGGTAGAATGTACTTTTCGTAAAGAGTCCACAAGGAATCGACTAGTAAAGGAAATCCCAGAAAGCAAGTCACTAAGACACACACCACACGGCAACCCCAATTCAATGGATACAGTCCTCTTAAAATGCAATGGTAATCTTCCAGTTTGAATACTGTCATTGATTTCCTTCCACGGAATCTGTTGTATCACGAATGATAAAGGTCGTGGCATTGTAGTTAGATTTTACACCTCACAGAGCGAACGTGACGAACGTAGTGAGTAATTCCTGGCCACTGCTATTCCAGGAAACGGTCAAGAATGTCAATAAAATCTTTTAATGTAAATGGTCTAAAGTGGAATATTCGGAAGAACGCACACTTGATCCAGAGAAATCTGACAAATTTGTTGACGTATGTCACTTTTCTCTTGTGAATTTCTCGAAACAAAAGTTCCTCAGTCACCAATTGAGATTTTGCTCTGGCAAGTCCCTGACAAATTGCCTTGTAGATCTTCTCTTGCAATTCGTTTGTAATCTTTGAATATTATTTTTGAAATGGGGTTTAAATACTTGTCTAGATGTTGTTCAACGTTTGACTCCTAGCCAAGCTTGTTTCTAAAACGACATGGTATGCCACTTCAATTACCAGGGTCCCATTAAAGGTAGGTAGTGACTGTGCGGAGACCATCGAGCATGTTCTAAGTAAGCGGAATCTTTCTGTTCCCACTGGTGAATAGACACACCACAACTGAAGCACTTGACTTTATATCCCCTTCGCCCAAGTAGATAAATCCGGCTCTAGCTAATTCTTCGGGGGTAGGTCCTCCCAGATATTTTGGTCATTTTCCTTGGAAGGTTGGAATCGAGTTTCAAAGTCACAGTATTCAGGCAAACGCACAGGTAAATCATATTCTTCTTTCACGGGTTCATTTCGATGAGGGTACGGTCAAATCCGCGGGAGTTTGCTCCGGGTTGGATGACATCCGTAGGTTGGTAGACGCATGGTTTCACGTGGAGTATGACATGGACATTGAAAACCAGTAAAGTGAAAAGGTATACGATAACGAGTGGCATCGCTCTCGCATCTGTCAGGTTTGACACGCACGGCATCACTTTCCATGGTAGGTATGGTAGTAGTCATACCAAAGTTCCCATGCTGTGGTACTGAATCGCTGAGGTCACAGCGTACGGCATCCCTGCAATCGCAAGGCACAGCATCGCACTCGAGTTTTCTCTCGCTTGATACTTGCTGTTTGAAAGTATTAATCTCTCTCGCTTGGTGTTGGTAGTAACAATGAACTATCGGTCTTGGGCGTTGTCCCTTTTTATTTGCTGACCAATATCGACGTGACCTTACGGTAAAGTGAAGTGGTTGGGAAGTCTCACTCGCTTCTGGTGCACGATTTGATAACTTTTTCCAAAGGTCGACTGACGATTTGGTGTGTGGCTAACCGTACAATCTTGTGAGGCTGGTAGGTGGTCACTTTAAAATTTCGATCCTCTCCAGACTGCAAGGCTTCTTTCAGCACGCCAAAGTTCAACCATTGACTGGTGCGATAATTGAGAGTCAATCCTTTCACTTTACACTCGGTGTGCACTTCTCCTTGTAGGTCACGGTATTCGTAGCTGTAATTTTTAGGACCGCCACAAGCAAAACTTAGAATCTTGTCGTTGGGGTGCTCGTCCGTCCACGCTCCTAAACGGTCTCCTTCGATGTCAGGGTGACGTTGACCCAGGCGATCGATGTAGATGCAACTATCCGTGTCAAAATACAGCACACGATCTCCTAATTGGTGTAACGCTTCTTACAATTTTAAGCGACCATGGAGCCACAGAAAAATCGCTGATGGAACATAAACAAAAAGGGTAGTTGTTGATCTGAACATTCCCTCTAGATAAGTGATTGAAGCCCTGAACCCATTCACTGTAGGGAATAAACGGGTATAATGATGGTGCACATACCTGATATCAAACTCAATGGAGCTATTGTGCATATCAAGCTCCTACCAATTTCAGCTGAAATCCAGTTGACAATGAGCAAAATCCTTTGAAAAGTGAGAGATTTTTTGTTTAATGGGCATTTTACAGATGACAGGTAAAGTGTTTGCTCAGAGACATGCTACAGCAGCAGACTAAGATTAGTCTGGGCCTGATTCTGAAATCCCACCCTTTTGATTCTGCATGCAAACCACTTATTTATTTACTAGGTATACTTGGCAATTAAGCTGTCTTATTCAGGTCGGCTCTAATTTGTGTGTGTGTGTGTGTGTGTCAAATTCAATCTCTTGTGCTGGTACTGTGTCTCTGAACAACAAATTCCATTTGTTGTTCATAACTAAAGAAAATTTTATTCTTGTACCAGCCTGACTCAATTTTTTTCTATAATCTTTGAGTGTGGTAGAGTTGACATTGGGGGTCCCAAGTGGTCTAAAACGCTCTCCGTTACAGATCACTGCCTCTCACCTTTCTGCGTGGGTTCGATTCTCAGATTCAGCCAATGTGGGTATGTGAGGAAGTTTGCCAGTAGCTTCTCGTGGGTCAGTGGTTCTTTCCAGGCTTTTTCACGGGTTCTTCCTCCACCATTAATACTGGCCGCCATGTATAGCCTATCATGTGCTTCAAAATGGGTGTTAAACCCTACAACAACAACAACAAAGTTGATGCTAAATAGGTTTACTAATATATACATATGTTGAGGATTTGTATGATTGTTGCAAAATTTGTTTCCTCTAAATCCACTAAAGTTTCTGAATATCAGTTTTAAACCATGGGTTCCATGAAAGTGAAGCATATTCCAGTCCTTGCCTGATGATAGTGTTATATAAAATAACATTTTCTTTAGTGCAAAATGTATAAAACAATGATTACTTAAGTCTTATGCTATTTTAGAGCATTCTAGGTGATATTTTCAGCTATATTATTCATGGGAGCCACAAAAGTAACCTACCGAATTAGTCAGCAACATCAAACATTGAAGGTGAAAAATTATAACACAAGGCACCTCTGTGCCATTTAGTTGACAAGTGTACATGTACTGATTTTTAGGCACAGGAAACTTAAATGTTCTGAATGACAGACAGATAGACATAGTGATCCTGCATTATTACACATCACTGGGATAAAATATTGCACTAAACCCACACAAAGATTGACAGATATAGAGAAATTTGTATACAGTATAATTTTAATAACACAAAGTGCTGTCAGCCCAAGTTTCTGTTCAGTATTCTATTGTTTCAGCTCTTCAAACCTCAAAGAGAGGAAAGGCTTTATGCCAAAAATGAGCAAGTAAACGAGCGAATCAGCCATAAATGACTGATGTTCAAGTTTTACTGCAGCAATGCTGAAAGGATTTATCTAAAGGGAGGGGGGAGCTCACTCCTTGACACAAAAATAAGGGAGGAAGTAGAAACAAAACCAAACACTTCAATATCTTTTTTCTTCCTGCTTCAATCTGTTGGAACTCTATTGAAATCAAAATTTTTTAAAGATGTCAGCTCTAGTTGTATAAGCATTAATATATTGATTGTTTCTGAAGTTCATTTGTGCCTTATCTGTGTGTGAATATTGTTTTGTGCTGAGACCCCTTCACAGTCTGCTTTTTGATGGGCAGATACATAGCTAGCTGAGTTAACTTAGAACAAGTTGGGCAACTGTTTTTTATGGCTGTTATGTTCAATTTTCCACACCTCACTGATACTGTCTTTTAGATACCTCTGCTCCAAAATAACAATTTTTCACTAACATAAGCTCTGCTAAAGTTTCACTTTCTTAAATCAGTGCTTTGCTGAGTCTAGTCATAATTTGTATCTGCTCTATAATGCTATATTAGGGTTTTAAGTCCATCAATGCCATAATATCCTTTTTAAAACAAGATATATTTTCATCAAAATAAATATCTTTACTTTTGAATTTCATTTTAGATTCTTATTTAGTCAATTTATCTTAAAACTTATAGGGCTGTATAATTTTGTAGCACAAGATCAAGCAAGGCTAAATTGTTTGAGAAAAAAAAATGAAAACTGAACTCTACTTTTAAATTGTCTGTATTTTTATTAGACTTGGTATTTTGCCTTTTCTATTAAGAGGGGTTGACCTGCGTGCCATCTGTTTTTTGCATGAACATCAGAATTCTATTCAACATCATTTTCAGGTTCAAAGTCACTAACTGGCATATCCTTAAAACCTTCCCAGTTCCTATAATCTGACATAGTTCACAACTTTAACAATCACTGTCATCGTCCCTATCATCAACCATTATTTACCAAAGAAATCATCATCTTAAGATGAACCACACTGGGAATCAGCCATTTTGGTGTTCTGGATAGCCCATATGTTAAAGAGATGGATGTCATGATAAGCGGTACAATACTTCTAGCAGCACTTTTTGTCATGACAAGCATTTTAAGGGATACAAGTTAAATAAAAATTGTATATTGTGCAGAGTACATTTTATATGCATTACTTTAAATTAATATGCAGGATTTCTTGTGTATCAATGGTTGCCAAATGTCTGAATTAATACAAATTTTGCATGATTCCTGTATTTGCACGTCCTGGTAGCATCTGCTATTGTACTTTGTAACCATAGAAACCAAGGAAATAGAGTGACACCACAAAAAAAGTTTCATGTACATGATGAAAACAAGCAAGATCTATATTGATAATCTGTCTACTAAGCATACTAAGTCTGACTAATTTTGCTCTGTTGACCATCCAATAAAACGAGTTCAATGAATATTTAGTGACGAGTTTCTCTTGTCAAAGTTGCCTTCTTTCCACATAATGGTAACATTTACGTTTCACAACAGACAGGGTTCATAAGATTCATCTTTTACATGGCTGTTCCAGTAAAACATACATGGGACCCAGGGAAGGCACTTTTAATGTGAAGTACCCACCCACAGATGCAATTTAGAATTTTCTTATCATTTTAATATGAACTCTGTGAAATCAAGGTACCCTGGCATATATTTAAAAAAAACTGCCTTTCCTGGGTACCATGTATGTTTAAATGGAACAGCCCTCACCCATGCAACAGAGAAATCTACCTGTTTTTCTAAGCTTACTTTTCCCATCTCAGTATGGTTATTTCAGACCAGTCGTCTCAGTCATGGTGTCCAAGTGCTAGGGACTACTTTATAGACAATAAACAGGGTTCATAATATTCATCTGACTTAGCAAAATATTACTAACTTAATTTATTAAAGGCATGGAAAATATTTAATATAGTGAATCTCAAACTAGCAAGAAAAACAACATGTAATCTTGAAAGACTGTAAAAATATAAAGTTTAAAGGTTAGTATATCATCAGTCACAAAAAATGGGAAGAACTACAAATAACGATTTTACGCATGATTTTTAAATGAGACATTTTATTCAAGTATTGTGATAAAAATCCAGCCAATATATGCAAATGAAATAAATATTTTCAGGAGAATAGACGAACCTACCTCCATTTTATGTTTTATATTGATAAATGTCTTCCTTACTCATATTAAGATCAACATAATTGGCCAGATCAAGTTTAATGGGGCTGCTGATACTGTTTCTTGTGAAAACTGTGTATTCCATTACAGCAAATGAAACATCTCCACACTAATGTGCTACCAGTCAAACAAGGCATATACTATTCCACATTTACTTATTGCTATGTTACTTGTGTCTTCCTATGAGTCACCACAGGCAAGAATCATAAGACATTACTGTTTCTGTACAAAATGCCAATATATAGCAGACTTAAATGACAAACAGGCAAACTACAGTATCAACAAAAGAATGGATGGAAAGGATAGAAGGAATGAGATAACAGGTAGAAAACAATTATATTTACAAGTAAATGTACAAATTATAAATCTTATCTGTAAAATAAAATCAATCTACTCCACTGCTTACAACCACATGAGATGTTATATAATGAATTCATACAATGAATATCTGTTAATCTGTTTATGTCACCTCTGTTAAATATATGCATGTCCTAAACATAATAACTCAAAATACTAAGTAGGTTTCCTGGAGTGTATAGATCTGAAATGTTCAGCACTTTTCATATCAAACACAATTTACATGAGATACAAGTTTGTTACATAAGTCTAAAATACAGTTAAATGCAATAAATCCATGCAGTTCATTACTTTGAACCTGTTACACTGGAGTTTGTCTAAAGATGAAAATTTTAGTTACTTTACCACTAAAGTTGCCTTTACACACCATGTTTGCATAAAATTACTATCCAAAAAATTAGTTTAAGAATGGACCAAACCCAATTACAAGTCGGTTTTTCTTCTCTACAAAATGATCATATTTGAAGAAATGAAAGATTCTTTTAAGAAATAAAATCACTCCATCATACATGACAATAAACATGAAAATAACAATATTTTCTGCTTTTATAGAGTAATTTTTTGGCAATATTGACAACAAAAAACAAATGTTCACGAAAAATTTATGATTTCAGAACAAAAATCAGATTTTTAAATAGTTTCATGTAATAGTATGAAATTCAACAATATTAAAACATTTACCATGAAGTTACATACCCTATTTCAACTAATGCCATGGAGAAGATACAGGACAGGTAAAGGTGAATACATAGGTGTAAATATCTGTTTCACAACAAGGTTATACAAAGTAAATTTCTCTTTAAATACTGCATACATGTATAATCTGATTAAAATTAGATCTCCACTGTTGCACGTGAAGATCTGACAGTGACCACTTAAGAGTCATGTTTTGTTGACCCATGTTCTTATATGATCGCTAATTTTATCAGTCAATAAGATAAAGTCTTACGTCTTTGTGTTTTGAGACTGAGCAGTGTGGCTGAAGAGTATCCATGTGTACCCAACAATTTGATTCACGTTCAGACTTTTGTTGTTGTTGTTGTTGTAGGGCTTAACGCCATTTTTCAGCACACGATAGGCTATACATGGCTGCCAGTATTAATGGTGGAGGAAGAAACCGGGAAATCCGCGGAAAGAACCACTGACCCACGAGAAGCTACTGGCAAGCTTTCTCACATATCCACATTAGCCAAATCCTAGACTCGAACCCATGCAGACAGAGGTGAGATGGCAGTGATCCGTAACGGAGAGTGCTTTAGACCACTTGGCCACTCGGGGCCCCTTCAGACTTTTGAAAGCTGCATTTCCATTGGCTAATTCAAGGGTCACCAGAACATGACCCCTAAGTGGTCGCTGTCAGATCTTCACACAGGACAGTGGAGATCTGATTTTAATCAGATTGGATTCATGTACAGCACATTCATACATAAATCAGTAGAGCTGTGCATTGTCTGCTTTGTAGCAATTTGATACATATCCCAATACAGACCACAATATGTACCACACATTTCACATGTGATGCTATACATATTCCAATACTAGAGTGATTATACAATATTCATCATAATACTGACTTCCATTTGTCTTTGTATGTAATGTCAGTGTCACTATGTTGGTGTTGTAAATGTGCTGCAAGGTGATGTTACATATATCGTGACTGTTTTGCTGATTCTGCATATGATTTTGTTCCTAACTGTACAATGCCTTTTAAATTATCTGACCCCCAAAACCTAAAATATTTCCAGACTGGCTTCTTAAATACAGTTGAGGGGTTTACGTTCAAGATTCTGCTTAGCAAAGCATTATGGAATAAGAAAAAAATCCACAAATATTTCTCAGATCTGAAGCTGTAGCAAAAAATCAAAACCCCTCCCCCACAAATAATCCAGAAATGTTCAAGATGTTATTTTATCATTTTACATAGCCATATCTGACAAGAAAATGATTATGATGTTTTGTCACCTAATGGTTTCTCTTGCTGAGTAGGGGAACCAGTCTGATAACTGTCAAGCAGATAACAATGGACAAAAAAACCCTCCTTAAATCCCACTGTAATGTCCCACAACCAGTGCAGCAATATTAGACACTGATGCAGGATATCATGGCAGAAAATATCAGGAACCTGACACACTGATGAATTACTACACCTCTACAAATCAGAACCTACAAATTATAATTTTTATGGAGGTGATTGTCCTAAACCAGTATTACCAGGAGAACCCTTCACATCAGTTTTATCACTAAAGGTTGTCATGATTTCATTAAAACAAAGAAGAAAACATTCAAACTGATGAACAACATTTTATAATGAAATGTGAAACTTCAAATACAGAAATAATCCACACAGGTCAATGATTCCCATCATCTTGTAAAAAATCCTTTAGACATCTAAATTGTAATAAAAATTTCTTAATTTTATATGTTACTTATTTGAAATTGCGCATGCATTGTTTTCTATCATCATTTATGGCTTCATATTTATTGCTAAAAAAATGCCATTGAAAGTTTCAGCATTGTATATGTAAACATAACCCTTTTTTAGTTAGATGCCACGTTGATTATTTTGTTCTTGAACATAAATGCTTGTCCTCACCCCCATTTTGACTCTATCCCATACCCTGTAATAGAAACTTAAAATGACCATTAAAATTATAAATCTTTCTACTCTTATAACCAGTGAAAATGGAAAACCCTTAGGAAAGACTGAGACAACTCCACTATTGGTTTCAAATGGCATCACATGTGGTATCTGGTGCTCCATCCTAAAATATATTAATGAAAACAGCCTCAAAACTAGATAAAGAGTTTCTTTTACATGGACTCCATCATTTCATACCTGTCTCAGTTAACCATAACAGTGTGCATGCTTCACCTTACAAAGCCCAAGGCTACTGTACAGTAAGCTCTTGGCACTCAAAAGGAGTGGCTTGAAGGTGTTCTGGCTCTAGAAGGTGGGTTGCTCTTTAACAATCATACAATACCAATGTCTCCATCATTATTTAATTAAGCAATCATTTTTTGAAAATTAAAATATTAAACAATTCATTAGGAAAAAAGAGAACTTTTCATGAAACCAATCAAAATGTTTAAAGCATACTGCATAAAGAGTACAATACTGGAAATGGCTGGAAAATTGGAGTTTGAGTATCCTATACATAGAAACCCTGGGACATGATGGTAGTTTTAACATTTTAAGCACCCTGACCAATAGTTAGTTGGTATTAGCAAAGGAAAGAATTATCAATCCCTGAGTAAGAGGAACTGTTTGCATTAATACATTTTTTGATGCAGACTGGATTACCATTCGTGATGCCATTTGAAATCATCTACATTTAAATGTAAAATATGTTTAAAACTTTTTCTTTGAAAGCTAAATTAATCATTTTCCACAAATGAAAATAATTCTGCATCAGGGAAATTTTCAAGATGGTAAGTCTCGTTCAACCAATCTCTAGTGTGAAATTTTCAACTACCGTAAGCTTTTCAAAACAAAGCATAACTTGAGAATGATCATCAGATTTCATTTATTAAATTAGGGGATAACAGCTCTGTATTTGAGGATCTGCAGTATTTGATGTGGTTTTGGACCTAGTGAAATGGATATCTGCAACCATGAAACCATCATAAATGTCTTCAAATCCTGAAACACAGAACTGTTATACAAATTATAACACAATGCTGAAAATTTTGTCAAACACAACAACAGTTTAATTCTCTATGGCACCATGCAACAGGGTGAATCATTAAATCAAAATAGAATAAAAATATTTACAGTATGTGTTGAGTATACTACCTCAAATTTTTATGTTTTGACCAATCAGAAAGTGTGTTACATTTGCAGGTGTGTTACAGTATTGTGTCAAACTCTAGCCATAAAGTCTTCCAAATTTCTGCACATTCCATAACAAGTAATATAAAATGTACACAAAAGTCTCCTGACAGATGAAAAGATGCATCTAATGCCATATGCCCCTAACATTATTCATGGAAGGGGTATAAGTATGGGTCAGTTTCTTTGATTTGCATAAAACAAAAGATGACATGAAAAGCGACCGGGAGGAAAACTGCACTGTCTAGTATAACTTTGCCCGCTATTTCAAGGATCAAAATCTCACAGCTAAAGAAGATATTTCTTGATAGTCAAATGTGTCCTAATGACAAGCTCATCACCAGTAGAAAGAATTGGTTAAGAAACTGGCAGCTGCGCTCAGCCATCCCGCTCCAGATTTCTTGTCCCCCTTGCCACTTCTTGATACAGCTTTGTCATCTATCACAGTTTCTTCTTCATCAGGTAAATATTCTGGAAGCTCTTCATTGTTTTCCTTGTTCAGCTCTTGTGAGTGGGCGTTGAATGTTACAAACATCTGGAATCAAAGAGAAGTTATTTATTAATTATTAATATTATTGACTAGAATATTCACCCAAAGTCTTTGGATAGTGTATCACCTAGGGGTGCAAGACTGAGAGTCAAAAATCTCCTGGATGTCAAAATTGGGGGTCAGACTGAGTAAAAACAAATTTTGGTATTAAAAAATTTGGGGGTCTCTGAAGTGCAAATGAGGGTAAAGGGAAAAACTGTGATACACTCTAAGTTTTACAACACATTTAATTTCTCTCTGTGGTTGGTAATTTTGTTCTTCACTCTAGACTGATTCTCGGGAACAATAAGATTCATTTCAATACACTTAATAAAAACAACAATGGTTGAATACTCATCCAATAAATTTTGAGTGTAATTAACATTTTTAAAACCCTTAAATTACAAAATAATAGTGCTTTTCTTTCTTTTCATTCATAAGTTTCTATAAAGAATTTAATACAAAGCAGAGTAACAGACAAGAGAGGTTCAAGGCAAGTAAAATATCTCAGAAATGGCCTGGATGGTAAATATTTTGCATTGCATCTAATTGTTTTGTTTACAATACTTTTCAAAATTATTACATAGGGGAAAGGGCTTGCATTTGTTCTGTATCACAATGCATCAGAAATTACCTTCAACCATGAAAAATGCATGTGTGAATTTTGAGTCTGGGGTGTATACATTTCTGCTATGAGATTCCATTGACTTGACGATCAACTGAATGATATTCTTATGTTTTGATTTATAAATATCTCGAAATATGGACTTTTGATGTACTCTTCTTTTTAATGAATTTTTATTTTAGGAATGTTGATCTGGTATCATATTTGTGCATAAAATCTTCACCTTGAACCCTAATACTAAATAAACAAAGGCTTGATCCAAGTCAAACCCAGTAAAGTCAATACTTGTACTTTCATAGTTTCTGCTATTTTCCCCAAGCCTGCAATTAAAAGTTCATATCAATTCATAAGGGTTGGCAAGTTTTCTTGACCCCAAGAGTGAACATGATGTAGAATGAATTGTTTTTGCTTCATAATGACTCATGCCAAATAAGAGGCAAATTTATGAAGAGGTGTAGGAGATGTATGCAAATATAATTTTTTTTTTAACCAAAACATTAGGAAACTGCAGATTGCAAAACTGCCACCAGAAAAGTGAATGGTGTCTTTCCCACTAAAATGAGCCTGACCCCCCACCAATCAAACTGTCCCACTTCATGACACCATGGTTCCATCCTGGTACTAACATACCAAATGAAAGCAGTTGTTTCCTGGCCTTAATTGGAAAGACGATATGTAAGGCTGGTAACTAGTAAAATCTGTCTCCCAATTAGTCATGCCTATGTGTGTGTGTATTTAATATTTAACACTGCTTTAACAATTTTTCAGTCATATCACTATGATGTCTGCAGTGTGGCAGTTCATAGTGATGCCTATCATTGGGGCATTATGCCACAGACATGTAGCATTATGTTCCACCCAGTCACATTATCCTGACACCAGGCTGACCAGTCCTAACATTAACCTCTTAATGCTGAGTGCCAAGTGAGGCAGCTGCTAGTAACATTTTTTAAAATAAGTCTTTGGTATGACTCAGCTGGGGTTCAGAACCCTGACCTTCTGCATCCGAGGTGGACACTCAAACCACTTAGACCACCAGAGTTAGTTATGAAACATGGTGATCAGCAGTGAACATACTAAAAAACCAGACAAATGGGTATGGTGCATCATGGGAAATAAACTATGGAAATTTCATGCTTTGACTAAGATTGAGGATGCAAGTTATCTGTTGTCTTACAAGCACTGGAAATGTGATGCAGTTGTCAGCAAACAAAAGCAGTATAAGGAGAAAGGGAAGTTTAGGATCATAATATTCCAAATTTGAAATGGCTTGGATAAATCTTCATTAAAACATAAATAGAATACAAAGTTTAATAGCTATAAAGTGACTGAAATATTAACCCCATGACCCAACCCAGTGACTTACTCCAGGGGTATGAGTGGTAAGGGGAGAAGGATAAATGTGATATTACATTCTCAGTATGAATTGGATTGGGTTTGAAAATATATGTTATAATAAACTTCTTAAATATATGACACAAACAGAATCCGAGGTAACCCATGAGGTTTGTGTGTTTTGATGCTATATACCAAAGATAAGTGTCTTGGTTAAGGGGTTACAAAAATACATTTGAAGAAAACAACTTTAACCAAAATGTGTCCCCATTATAATTTTTCTTGTCACCATATCCCTCAAGAACAAAGGGGCAAGAGTGGCACATGGAGAGCATATGCTGATATTATATTTCAAATATGAAGTGAATGGACAAGGAGTTAAACAAAAATAAATGATGAAAAACCTTTAACCAAAAATGTTTCCTCAATAAATTCTTGACATCACTACCCCCAGTCAGGGGCGGAAATGCTACCAAGAGAAATATAGTATGTAACTATATTATCTTCCAAATATTAAGTGAATCAAGCATGGGTGATGAAATATAAGTGACAAAAAAACAATCTTATAAATGTTTAACCAAAAACTTTATCCAAATTGTGGCCCCATTATAATTACTGACCCAATGGCCCCACCCAGTGGCAAAAGTGGTACTGAAGAAGGTGGGGCATGTGATGATATTTTATTCCAATATAAAGTCAATTTCGTAAGGGGTTACTGAGCTACAAGCGCTGGAAAATATGTAACCCAAACTTGAACCAAGATGTTTCCATTATAAATTCTTGACTCCATAAGGTAGAACCCAGGGACATGAGTGGTACTGACAGAAGCGATGTACGTGAATGTGATGATCTTATATTTCAACTATGAAGAGAATTTACCTCTTCCCCAGAGTCAGTCTTGATGACCTGCTGTGCTGCAAAAGTCTGACTTCTTGCAATTGCCCGCACTAGGCTCTGAAATTAATATGTACTGATTCATATCTGGAACTGTCCACATTGATGGAATGCTGCCTTTTTGGTAAATGTTAGCACACTTTAACCAAACAAAGAGGGGGGAAAAAATTACAAGCCCGTAATTCATTAAACCTGTAAGCACTTAACTTGAAATCCAGCTATAATTTTATACAGTAAATCACATATTTAAGTGTCATAAAATGTTTACGAAATCAGTAATTGCTATCTATTCACATGAAAAAAAATCTGCATTTATAATTAATTAAATGTGTAGATCAAAGTTTTGGTCTTTGCCACAAAAAATATTTTTGTGAATTCAGTTTCCATAGAAATTTTTTGATTTAACTTCAATCTGAGTAAAATTTGAATTGACACATTTTTAAGACTTTGTTACTTTTTAAAAATAAGTTTCAAGGACTTTGTTACTTCAAAAAATAAGTCTCCATGTTTATTCATAAGTATGGAGATAAATAACATTCTGTACAAACATTAGCCCTAAGTAATGCAGTACCCTTAAATTATAACACTCTCCAAGTATGATTCCTCAGAGTGACACTGCCTTGTAATAAAGTACACAATACATATGCCTTAACAACCACTTAAAATGAAATAAGATGATCCCTTATAATGCCTGTCTTATAACAGAAACCATGATATAACAAATGGCCTTAAAATGAAATAGGATCCTTGATTCTGCCTGTCTTATAACAGGAATCATGTTATAACAAATGGCCTTATATTAAATAGGATACCTGATTATGCCTGTCTTATAACCAGGGTTCAACACTAACTTTTTCCAGTAGGAAGCCCTCAGGACTTCCTGCTTTTGAAAACTGGTGGTCCTTCTGACTGATAGAAGGTCCTTCTCATTCACAGTTATACTTACTGAAAAAATGTGTTAGGACTGTTCCATTTAAACATACATGGTACCCAGGGAAGGCAGTTTTTAAAAAATATATGCCAGGGTACTTTGATTTCACCAAGTTCATATTAAAATGATAAGAAAATTCTAAACTGCATCTATGGACGAGTACCCCACTTTAAAAGTGCCTTCCCTGGGTCCGATGTATGTCTTAATGGAACAGACCTTATCTATGCAATAAAATAAAACATGTACAAGGTTGTTATGAGTTTACATTAAATTCATCTACAGCTTATATGCTTTGTTTTGTTAATGCTGACAAATATTGTGCATGGTATCTATCAGCATCATCATAATCGTCATCAGCAGCGTCAACATCACTGACGCACCATCCATTCCCACTGCAACAATCTTTTTCATCCATTCATCCCCATATCTCTCTGACATAAGACCTGCTAGAGCATGACTGTCTGCCTTGGGTACATTTTTTATACCAATAAAATTAGTTTAAACGTCGAAGTAATTATAAATGACTAAATTAACAAAATTAAATAAACTAAAACGGATCTAAAGTTAAATTGGTGGTTTAAGAGTTTACAATATTATCAACCGAATGGATATAAATTTAAATTTCTGGTTGAATAGTTTAAATTTCTGGTTGAATAGTTTAAATTCAATAATATAAAATGAAAGTCAATAACATTTACCTTGCACTCAAAAGATGAATGAATGAATACAATTTCTGCCTCTTATGAAGACGAATTGGTAGAGCCATCATTAATAACTGACAAAAACTGACTGGAGGAAATGATATAGTCCTGTTCTGACCTACAAGTATTGGCAATAGTCCTGATAAATTACTGACAATATTTGTCCATCAGATAGGTACTGCCAATTTCCAAATCTTTCGTCTTGTCCAACTTCCTTAATTTCACATAGTATATGGGCATCCATGTTTCATGACAAAATGAGCATTTCTAAACATGACACATAGTTTTACAAAGGATCCCTTTTTCTGCAACATATTCAATTTCTCATCTTCAGAAGAGTTTGGGGCTGCCTTCTCAGCCTTCTCTCTTAAGCTATTCCTTTTGTGGCTCTCTGACGAGTCATGCATTCTGATTCTATCAATTTTAAAGTTTTTGCAGGCAACTGCAAATGTTCCCATTGTGTCATACACAGAAAAAAACTAAACATGTCATCTCATTCTTCTCCTTGTTGTAGTTTAGCCACAGAAACTCCTGCTTCTGGTTACCTTGGAATTTTCATTCTCTTTTGGTTTTACTGTACACATGTTGTACTTTGAGTTTCTCATCTTTTGTTGTTTTGGTTTTTTCGGGAATTGGAGACACATCAAGAAATCTCCACATTTTTCAACATGTGAAAACACATAATAAAATGTCAATAGCCTAAATTCTTGATGCTCATATATGATTAACGAAGTATTTGCCCAAACAACAATTTACTGTAAGCAACCAAGCAACAATGATAATTTGGTTTAAACAGCATAGGCATGATCTTTTCTTTGCTTTTTTACATCGCTTTGCTTTCAATTTTTGCTGTGTTTGACATGTTTATAATTAAAAGAAAGATTATACAATCCTATAACATGGGACAGATATATTTTTAATATCCACAGTGTGAATTTTTGTGTCTGCACTTCAATATTATGATTGGATCAGGCCATATTTATTTGCAGAATTATCACTTGGGG
This sequence comes from Megalonaias nervosa, assembly GCA_016617855.1. Classification (NCBI taxonomy): domain Eukaryota; kingdom Metazoa; phylum Mollusca; class Bivalvia; order Unionida; family Unionidae; genus Megalonaias; species Megalonaias nervosa. Next base: position 42,466 of record JAECUM010018344.1, read on the forward strand.
TTAGTAAATTTTATGCCACGTTTTCACAAACAATGTTGTCACAATGTAGTTTGTGGTACCTACCTCTGGCTTAACGTCAAGTTTGGATCTGACAACGCACCTCATCTTTTTCATGTCAAACGTGATGCTGATGACTCCCTTCACCTGCAGCAGCAAACGCATGCACAAGTCTCTGTCACTCTGGCAAAACAGAATGTAAAATACTCAGGGGAATATACATTTTTGCAGATTTTGTAATATGTCATGTGAAATTACCTTCCTTGGATGAAACCCAATTTTGATATGACAGATTTTGTGGTTTTGTGTTTAACACCATTTTTCAGCAAATGATAGGCTATATACACTGTGGCCAGTTTATCTGGTGGAGGAGGAACCACGCAACTCCCTGGGAAGAACCACTGACTCACAAGAAGCTACTGCATACAAGCCAACCCCCCAAGAGGTATAAGCCTAATTATTGTTATTATAAGTGGCAAGAAAGCTTAATTTGGGCATAAAAAGTGTAATCTATATATTACATGCCAGAATTACAGCATGAAAATATATATTTACAACTAACCTGGTTCTGCAGCTGGTAAAAATTCTTGTCACAAAGGGCAAAATCCATATGGATTAGAACCAGAATGCAAACACAAAATATAATATACTGAAAAATTATTTATATTCAGCACTCACTTCAACTAGTCTACATGTGTAACTTTGTTGAATGATCGTGAACTTGAATTCTGCATCATGGTCAGGTGCTCAGAGTGCTGTATTACATATCTTTCTTTTAATGTTGTCACTTTATCTGATCTAACATCTTTTGAAGTTTGAAAAGATCCATCTGCTCTAAACATTTTTCGTCAGATAACATCCACAACTCATATCATAAAGCGTTTCGCTTAACATCTGGTGCCATTTTCTTTAAAAATATAGACTGGTTCACTACCTAATCAAGAAAATGAATCTGTTAGGCAAAGTGCACTTTTGAAGAAACCCATGTTTTCTTAGAAACTGGGTCATATACAGTTGCTATAAATAGCAAATAAGACAAGTCTTCTTATGATATTCTTACGCAGCAGTCACCTTTTTACGAAAATTTTCAAATGTATGAGTGGAATCAAAGAGATGATAATAAAATGGCAAAAACAACTTTTTATTGCTTTATTTTTATTTTAGTTTTTAATGTAGCAAAAGAGCGGAATCCATATGCAGTCTCGCGAAAACATAATTTGCTGAAAAAGAACGTAATGATTACACCGAAAGCATAATGGTTGGCATGTATGCTACTGGCAAGCTTTCTCACATACCCATACTGGCCAAGCCTGAGACTCAAACCCATGCAGACAGGTAAGATGTGAGTGATGGGTACAGGCAAGTACCTGGAGCTCCTGATATGGCAGAGCAGTTGGTTGATTGGGTGGCTGATTGGTGTTTCATCACACACCAGTGACTGTGTAGTGCCAATGCAATGGACGTCAAGTGCCCTGCCCATGGTGGTAATAACAAATGGTTCTGCCATACTGACGTGTGTGTGTATGTGTGTGTGTGTGATTTGGATTTTTGATGTAACTGTTAACCATTTTTCAGTCATATCGCTATGATGTCTGCAGTGTGGCAGTTTACAGTGATGTCTAGCACTGGTGCATAATGCTGCAAACATGTAGCATCATGTCCCACTCAGTCACATTACCCTGACACTAAACACGCCTGTCCTAAAACTGATCTCTTAATGCTGAGCACCTAGTGAGGCAGCTGTTAGTACCATTTTTATAAGTCTTGGGTGTGACTCACCCAGGGTTGGAACCTGCGACCTTGCATCCAAGGCAGATGCTCTAATCATTACACCATTTGAGCAGTCATTTGTATTGTGTAACTCAAGAATAGCTCATTTTCATTGGATATTTTCACCGTTTCTTACAAATAGACTAAGAAGCAATTTTGATTCGACCAAATAGAAAAAAGATTTAAAAATTATCACACAAAATCCATTCTGTGATATTTACACAATTCTGATGTAATTGTAACCAACAAAAACTAGAAATGCCGATTTAAGCAGAACCTGAAGGCCACCATTTTATACATAACTACTCTTTAAAAAAACTCCATCAATTCAACCAATGGTGAGAAGAATTTCAAGAACTGGCTCTGGCCTTTTCAGCAAGTGGTCAAAAAAAAGGAGAAAATTCACACATACATCGTCAAACCATTTTAACTACATTTCAATACATTACTTCAGCAATATCAAGTTCCATAAATTTAAGAAAGGGATGAAACTGGAAGGCATCATGTAATTAATTGATCTTTAAAATATTGGAACGTCATTAAACCAGTGATGTGGCATTGTCTGCAAAGGAATACATAGCAATCCAGTATTATTAAGTCAGTGTTGTGATGATGAATGAAATGAAATACATAATAAGTCAGCGTGGATTACCTCCCTTTCAGCTTATACTAATTCCGTGTAGTGAGCACAAATTCAATAAAAATGTGGTTGTTTTCTTGTTTTACAATGTGAGTTACAAATATGTAATCATAGAAGCTAGATATTTTGTCATTAAAATATGCTACAACTAAAAATATTGCAAAATAAACACCTACTAATATTAAACAAGCCCATCAATATACCCATGTTCCATATATGAAACACACACACACACATACACAACTAGCTTTCCTTAGTTCCCTATTAATGAGAGTGTCATGCACACACTCTAATAATAGGGGTATATTTGGAAGGAATTTTAATTCTAACCATATTTCAAGGATAAAATGTTCAATTCCTATTTTTAAGAAAGGAAAAAATAAAGAAAACAGTCATCAAATGAAGAACATGTAAGTTGTTTTTGTGTGTATGCGTATGTAACCATATATTAACACATTGGCGACTGAAGCTCATGTTATGTTCTCTCTTAAGACAACAAGAGAATGGTTAGAAGAAAAACAAACAGGAAATGGCAACATTTGTAGCTAAAGGAAGGTGCTACAGGACAGAATGGAAATTTACATGAAAGTTAAAAATGTGCCTATAACATGAATGATTACCATCTCCTTTTTGTACTGTATTTTTTTTTCCCGTGGAAGGAAGTAAGTTCTTGGCGATGAAAGAGAATGCCGGCATAAGACTGACCCATGTAGTCAAATTTGCAAGAGAAAATGACATGCTAGAAATGGAAAATTTCACTTGCATGTGAAATATAATTTTGATAACATGAGGTTTTGATTACAACATCAAGACAAATAAAAACACAAAGTTTCATGCCTCTGTGACCAACAATTACTGAGAAAGTGACTTAAATGCAGAATTTAACTGAAGACATTGAAGCACAACATTTAGATGACAATGACGATTCTTTTTCTTAAGGTAAGACAGAGACAAACTCTAGAAGACTCATCTACATATGTTACTTTGTGGCAAATTATAAAAGAGTATAAGAGAGATGGATCCTTCAATTGCCTTACCAGTACATGACTTATTACCTTAGGCCACAGTGTGTTGATCAGCTCAGCTATGTGTGTACACAGGAATTTTGTTATCTATTACACAATTTTAGACCTGTTAACCCTAACAAGACATTCTCAGTAAGGCAGTCAATTATATTCCTTGAGTCTGACCAGTTTTCAGTAAGGTGTTATAAAATATCACTTACTGCTATTGTCAAGCTGGAAAACATGTATTGAAAGGTTCAGAAGTGTGATTCCAGACTGTTGCAGCCACTGGAAACATTGTGTTCAACTAAAAAGTTTGTAAAGTATACTTGGACCGTAATTACCTCCAGTACAGTTTCACAATCTACAGTTCCAAACAATATGGAGCTCAATGGCTACTTGCTATCTCTCTGCTTCATGTAATCATTTTTTAAAAATTTAAATTTCATGCGGCGACAGAAATCATCTTTCCCACCATAAAACAACTCAAATCAGCACATAATGTACAATAAATATAGCTGTTACCCTTCCTGTTTTTCTGCCCCAAAATCTGAATATTCCTTTTTATTCTTCTGCACTATTAAAACTCGTCAACAGGCTTACTGACCATTTTGCCCCAAAAATGCATAGCTTGCTGGCCATCATTTGCAGAAAATTCTAATGGAGGCACTCTATAGATATGAATTTCTAAGACACTGACAAATGTAAGGTGACATTGTCTGCATTTGCAACATGCACAATGAGAGAATGTTGGCATACTATGGTTGAAATTTCTTTGGATACTGACATGTAGAAATCGTACATGTTATAAGCTCAGAGTCAGCCAAAATTAATGCTCCCATGTGCTCAATATATTAGCCTGAATTATCCAAAGAACACTATATTTAGCAGTTATTAAAATAGGGAAAATTAATTTTGCCAAACTGGACAATACCAGCCTCTGAAAGTGCAATGAATGAATTACCAAATATATAAAATGTAAAAAAAGTTATTACAGCTAGCAGTTTTTTGTTAAGTGCACATCTGAAGTTAGGCCAAGCTGTATACTCTATAACCTATATTACAACCATCAATCATACACCAAAATAAAAGGAATTAAAAGTTCTTTTAGCAATACCTAACATATGCAAGGTCTTTTTTTTAAATAGCCAGAATAACCAGTGAGCAAAGCTGGGGAAATTCTTTTTCTTTAAAAATCTAACTCTATGCAAAATACGAAACTGTAGAGTACCACCAATAAGCAACATATTGTTCATGCATACGTTTTGCATCAGAAAATATGTGCAGTTTAAGGCATCTGAGGTACTCCTGTAAAGTTAGTCTGGTTCCCTAACCAACTCCACTGAATCTAATATGAGACCCAGATCAATATCAAACATGGACAAACCAGTATCCAGATTTTACAGCTAATAATTCTATTTCCATAATTTGTGCTTTTATTCTGCAAGTCGGTTTTTAAAGGGTCATTTCATTAGGGTTGGCAGGTCTGCAATGTATGTTATCAGTGGGGATTTTGGTGGCCAGATACATGTCAATGATAACTCTTTTATCTTGTGTTCTTGCCCACCAGATGTTTCCTTAACAAATTTGTCCTAGACATTAGTGCATAAGAATTGTTGTTCCCTGACCACCAAGACATAACCATATATAATGCTGTATGCTTCTATTACCAATAATGCCTGACAAATTGACCTAAAAACAAAAGTTATGTGAAGTCAGTGATGCAATGAATATTGGTCACAGTGACCTAATTTTCATAAATGTATGTGCCAGGATGCATCTACATACATAAATCAAAGTCAATGAAGCACAAAATATGTCACACTAATCTTCTTTTGATAAGAAGATGCTATGCTGACCAATAGGCATTTATACACCAAGTTGTACCACTGTGATCAATAATGTGAAACTAATCTAAATACTAAAATTAAATGAAGTCATTCCAATGCGCAATAAAGGTAACAATGACATAAGTTTAGCTGGGTGATACTGTAATCACCAAGATTTATTTACATACTAAGCTGCATGCCTCTGAGGCGCATGTTTGAGAAAATGGTATAAACACAAAACTTAACCAAAGCTGCTGTAACATAAAAATTAGGTCACAGTAATCTACTTCTGGTTGATATTGATACTCAAAACACATCTACATAAAAAGCTACATGTCTGTGGGACTTAATAATGCCTGAAAAAACTGGTAGAAATGCAAAACTTATAGCCTGATGGATGAGGTCATAAATTTTGCAGACAACTAGCATATTTAATTTAAACCACAAACAAATCACTCAAAGATGGAAAACAGGTGTGTTTCCTGAAACCTTAAGGCAAAATTACTATAAATTTGTATATGCAAAGTTAAACCACAAGTGATTTTCTTTTTCCCTTGACTATTGCACTATTACCTTATCCACCATTCCTCGCAGCTGTAAGACAATGGCTTTGGATTTGTGAGTACCCAGCAAGCTCCTGTTCTTGTTGCAACTGCTTCTCCTGAAGTATACAAAATAAGAGGAGCCATCATTGCTGTGCAAAGTTTGAAGGAAAGCTATTATGTGAAAAAAGACAGCTGCAGCAATGTGAAGTGTCTTTAGTACTCATTTCCCATACCTGTATCTATATAAAACCCAGCTGGAAAATATGATTGGGTGAAATTTTAAAATCTGACTTGTGCTTGACCAATTAAATTTCTTAATTTCAACCTAACCTTTAAAAGCAGAGTTGGTACATAAAAGGAGGATATACTGTGCTGTGTTACTTATTAACTGCATGTGGTAGTGAACTGACCTCTAAAAAGAAATTGATTGCATAATTACTTGTCAAACTGTTCTAATAGCTAGGCATAACCTCACACCAGTACTAGTCTGGAAATATTGTTTTTAAGAATGTGGACCAAAAAAAAGACTTGGGTATAGGGATACTACAGGGACTGAAAAATTTCAAATTCAGATGGTAACCCAACAGGCTACCAGGATAGAAACCTGATAGCCCAGCTAAACTTAGTAGCCCAAAGAAGGCACTTAAAAATGAAACTATTAGCTTCAAGAATATTACTTTCTCATCAAATGACTCACTCTCCAGTAATAGGTGTGGGGGTGTGTGTGTGTGTGTGTGTGTGTGTGTTTTGTATTTTTAACACAGGTTTAACAATTTTTCAGTCATATTGCTACGATGTCTGCATTGTGACAGATTATAGTGATGACTAGCACTGTGGCATCATGCCGCAGACATGCAGCATCCAGTAATAGGATAATCAATGATCTGCTTAGAGTGGTCAAATGACAGTATTTTATTTCATATTTTACAAGATATTTCACAAAAAGGATACAATAATGATAACTTAAATGTAAGTCTTGACCAAAAAAAAAAACTACTGTATATAATATTCTGAGGAAATATTAATTCAGGAACGTGACAAGTGGGATAATTTTAGGAGAATTTCCAGCAAAACTGATTCATAGATGCTAATTTTCAGGTGTCTATTTGTCTTCAAATCTTGTATGTACTCACTTTTATTTTTAGATAAAATAAAAATAAATGAATAGAATAAATGGATACCTAACAAAGATTATGACTTGTTATTTATGTTTTTTTTCTAATTTTTTATCTGATGTTACTGTGACAGTCATTACTCTTTCATATCACATGGATCATTTCTTTGCAGTGACAGTTATGCTAAACATAGTAACTTTAAAGACAAACCCCCCAGAATTAATTGCAATTTAATAATTAAAAAGGCAATAAAACAATTTAATTGAATACTGTAGCAACATTTCAATACAATCACTGTGGTTGTTGTTAATATATACAGTTCATGTTCACAAGTAACATTGGTAAGACGTCTAAAAGAAACTGAAAGCAATTTACTTAGAAGCACTTTTGCTGGTTACTGATAGCTCTAGCTGAAATGTGTATTAAGTTTTTTGAGCTGGGATTATTTCTCTATATGCCGAGCGAATAACCCACTTAATTATGGATCAGATAGTCTGTTTTGATATATCCATCTGTCCTTTCTTGAGAGGTAGAAAGAGGCGCGATCTCCCTTGATGCAAAGGCTCTGTTCTATTAAGGTACCACTTCAAAGCCCGATCTGGGTCTTGCAGATGGAATGCAGCTGATGTGTCCAGACTAGTCTGGTTACCTGTGGAAGGAAGCCAATTCTGCCTGCAGTCGTTATCGCCATGAGGAAGCAGGTCTTGTATGAAAGGTGCGCCACAGATGCCCTTAAAAGTGGTTCAAAAGGTGCCTTGTTCAGCCAGGATAATACCCTAGATAGGTTCCACTTTGGGCATAAGGCTAACATTTTTGGCCGTGTATACTGAAATTGGAGAGTAGGTCGAGTAAGTTCTTGTTTTGATCCATATCCTCTCTTCTGTGATGACAAAAGGTGTCAGAGATCATGGAGCAGTAACCTTTTATCGTACTCAATGCGAACTTTCTTCGAAGAGCCAGAGTTAGCTATTTGTGATATAGATGCCTGGAGAGGTATGAGGTGTTCGTTTGTGCATCACTGGGTGAAAACATACCATGTGCCTTCGTATGCTTTCAGAGTGAAGGGCCTTCTTGCTAGAGTGATTCTCTCCACAACTGGTTGTGAGAATTTTTTATTTCTGAGGGTCTGCTTAATATGATCCAGATGTGCAGGTTCCATAGTTCTGGGTAAGAATGAAACAAATGCTGTTGTGGTTGTTTTAGTAGATAAGGAAAAATCCAAATTATCTGTGGAGTTCCCATTGTGAGATTAATGATGTTGTTGATCAATGACTTCTCCCATCCGTGTGGTGCAGTGAAGATAAGGTGACATGCTCTTGCTTTCTGTATCACTTTTGGAATCAGAGGTATTGGAGGGTAGATGTATGCATCCAGGCTATTTCCAATCTATTTAATGCCCAAGCATTGAGTTCAGGACTGGAGATATGAAGGTTGGGAATCTGATATTCGACCTAGTCAGAAACAGGTCCAACAAAGGTTGGTCCCATCGGGTATATATATGAATGAAAACTGAAGAATAAAAGAGATCATTCAGTCTGTGTTCGTCGATTGTTCTGGGGCAAACATTCAGCCAGTACATTAGGAGTCCTGGGATATGGTGAATTTATATGTGGATTTGTCGCTGCCAATGCCACTTTAGAAAGTCCTACACAAGGATGCAAAGGTCTTGGGACTTGGTTACTCCTTGTTTGAGATAAGTCACCACTGTAGGACTTGATTCCTATTTGTTGTCTGAGATAAGTCACCACTGTTGAGCTGTTGGACAGAATTAGAACTCCCTTGCCTTGCAAATATTCTTTCATAACGCCATCATCTCCAAAATTGATTGATGATGATGATGTCATTCCTGGGGAGAGCATGCATCGCTGGCTTCCTGAAAGGATGGTAGTAGGTGGGCTCCCCATCCTTCTTTACTTGCATCAGTGCAGACTGTAATCTTTGGCGGTTGTAGTTGCTGATTTATACCCACCATGAGCCAAGTTAGGTTGCTCCAATTCTGCAGATCGTGCCTCAGTTGTATGCAGACGGAGAGAATGGTCCAGTGGGCAAACTTTAGGCTTCCATTCGGGCAGAAGAATCATTTGCAATGGTCTTATAGGAAAGCGACCAATGACCATGAGGTCCACTGCCGCATTGAGCAAGCCTGGTAGGCGAAGGAATTCATGTGTGAATAGAATTTCCTTGAAAGTAAAGGTGCTACCATGGTTCAGATTTCAATGTCCAATCTTGTGGGAGACGAAATATGCTGCCTGTGTATTGTACTCCATACCTAGGTGAAAAAACTCACTGATGTTTCTGCAGGATGTTGTCCAGGTATTTTGGATGTTGCCACCATAGAAACAGTCTGGACATGCATCGTTACTCAATTCATTGGATGAGTGAAGACCCAGAGGCTGATGTTGAGCCCCAGTGGGAGTGCCCTGAATTGGTATATGATGTAGCAGGAGAATAGCAGGAACGGCCTGGAAGCCTTGTGACATGAAGGTATGCGCCATTTAAGTCCACAGTGATTGTGAAGTCTACCTCATGGATGGGATTTAAAATGTGCTGGTGTTTCCATTGCGAACCAAAGGGTACGAATGAATTGATTGAGGGTGCTTAGCTTGATGACCAGACGCAGTGTCATTTGCCTTTGGGACCAAGAAAAATCTGAAATGAACAATATGACCCTCTTGATGCTATATCTGCTTTGGCATGAGAGACCTGTGGCTTTCACTGGGTGGAACTTCAATAGGATGGTTTTGAGAGGTTTGTGTCCTATGTGTGGCTCTTGGGTCCTTTTGTTGATTTCCTGTATTATCCTAGTATCGACACTGTAGTTGTGGGAGGGAGAGAAATTGGTCACCTTGATGGCTTGTTTGTGGACTTCTTCAATTTGGCCATTAAACAGAAGGTTAGAGGATAAAGTTTGTGCTCTCAGATTGGCCTTATGATGGTACTTCAGAAAGTGCAGGCTGATAGCATTGAGTCATATTTCCGCCAATTGTAAATTTGTAACTGCAGTTACGGCATTGGCCACAGTGTGTTAAGTGGCTCTATTCAGTACCTGGGCCATTCTTGAGGCAGGATCCACAGCATGCCCTGAGGTATTTGGAGTGGGAGAAGATAAGCTATGTTCTGCCTGTTGGAAGATAGCCATAGAGACGAAAAGTCCAACATCGAAACTGCCGAGTGTCATCATAGGCCATCCAGTCTATACATATGGAGTGTGGCTTTGTCATCCCCAAAGTGGCGATAACACTGTCAACTGCTTGGGTTTCCAACGGAAAGACTGGTGTGTGGCAAAGGTAGAACCGCCAATGAACTGAGGATGAAGGAGGGACAAACTCACCCAGACTGCAGAAGTAACTTAAGTCGAACTCTTTTCCATTTCATCTTAAGATCAACAGATGCTGCAGCTCTGGTCCAGGTTGTTGATGGAGTGGGAGAAAGACAAAACTCCTTGAGTCAAAGGTGGGATACATCCTCAGTGGAGGCTCAGAGGGCTGAATCTTCTTGTGTTATCAGATAGTGTAGAACAGATGACAGCACTTGAGAACAAACAACAACATTCTGGTTGTATGAGGTGAGGTTGAGATCCCCTGCAATGCTTGAGACTTAGCTGGCAAAGAGTGATAAGGTCTGTCTCTCACTAAACTTGTAGAATCCCTGTATTAGAAATCATGACTTCAAGACAGTCGCGGAGTAAAGAGTCTCTTCTCATGGCAGAGTGTACAGAAACTGCAAAGCGACATCTGTTGAAGCATGAGAACTATTCCTGGCATTCTGCCAAATGAGTGTCTCGAGGTGGTATGTTGGTTAGCCTGGTCCCTGCATGTCTGCAAATTCGGGTTTGATGTACTGGAAGCCAGGCTGTTAGCGATTGAGCCCGTAATATTGCTCTTTTGGCCCTACATGACCCCTAGTATATGGTCTAGATCATCCATGTGGGGAGGATATCGTTAGGATCATCAGTTTTGGATGGGTTATGCGATGTTTAATTCATGTAACCTGTCCGTATGTCTGCTGGGTGAGAGGGAACTTGGCTGTTTGTTAGCTCTGTCCCTCACTGTTTCTGCAATAGGAATATAGTCGAACCCCAAGGAAGCAAGGTAGAGGGCATTGCCAATAAGGCTGAGTCCTGTGGTTGTGACTTGGGTGCCGGAGTTGTTTCAGAGTGTGCCAATGTCTGGTGCTTCGTGGCTGAAGGGTAAGAGTTGATTTATCTCCCTTGTCCACCATAAATTCTCACACTGAGAAAAGGCCAGCATGCATCCTGAACTGTGCAGTTTTTCACTTTGCCCATAGTTCGAATATGTAAGACAAATAGAGCAAACGTGTAAAACTGTAACCCTGCACCTGTCTCTTAGAATGCAATGTCGGTGCAGAGCTAAATCTTAAAAAGTTGACCCAGAAATTTATAACAGACAGTCTAAAAAGTCAATGAAGCGTACAGGAAAATTAAAATGACAATACCACCTGTAAGGAAAAGTATAAACCTGTGGGCCTGAACATGTGATGTTTTGAATAGAGTAGGCGCATAGTTATACCAGATGGTTACCTGGAAAAAATTGATAGCATGTGACCTCAATTACAATGCTACCTGTAGGGAAGGTCAAGGATGGCATGTACAGGTAGATTCAGTGAAGCGTGGCATTCCAAGGTTAAGGATGCGGTGGTAAAGGAAACTCACCTGTACGTACCAGAATATATGGAATTATACATGTATAAGGAATTTCTTATAAGTGCTAGAGACTAGCACATACAAAATAATTATGGCCTGAACTGAATGTGAAGTCGCTTAGGCTCCACATGCAAGTACCTAAATGTGTGATGATGTCAAAGTGTTACCAAATTGTAACGGCAGAACTTTGTCGGAATAGAAAAAGTTGGAAATATGGAGTATATTTTCCCCTGAAGTGAAAACTCCTCCAACTTGTGATGGTATATCTTCCATGTAGATTCTGGCTTTTGCAAGGTTTCTCATGACAAGAGCATGCTTCTTGGCACGAGCGGAAGTACTAACTGACAGGCTTTTAGACTTTGCTGCCAATCCTTACACCTAAGGTGAGATCACTCTGCCCACCTGCCACATAGGTCCGCAAACAACTTTCAGCTCCCTTTAGCTAAAAGTAATATCTGGAGGGGCTGGATTTGTGAGGTAGTAGTAGTTTTCGTAAGGTATTATGATTGGGTAACATATTTGAAGAAGAAACTGTAATACAGTATGGCAAAAAGGCCGGGAAAAGGTCATTCCTTCACAAAAATAGAAGCACAGCACAAAAGTGGAAAAAAACACTTTTTAAAAAATCTCTTTAAACATTAAAATTGCTAATCAAAGATTAAGGATCTATTAACTGCCCACATAATGTCCATCATGCTCACATATCAGAAAAATTCAATAACTGTTGAAGAGTTATCTTTATATTTCCAGATCTTATCATTTATGCATATACCTACAAACTGGTACCAATCATAGTTTAAAATTCTCAACTAAAATTGTTGCTGTCTTAGCATAAATTACCCCATTACTGGAGAGTGAGTCATATGTCGTGAAAAACTTATCCTTTGAAAGTATTTTTGGAGGGTACTTTTGGAAAAATATCATGTAGCAGCCTAATGGGTTACTTCAACATATAGTAGACCTGACTGAATTCTAGTAGCCCCTTTAGCATAACATTTATTGAATTCTGCTCTATACCAGATGTTACATTACCTTGATGATCCTGATGTATTTGATGTGTCTTTCAATGTAGAGGTCTCTTCTAACTTAGACAATAGGAGGTACAGTTTTTCTGCCATTGACTGGATTGTTTGGTCACAGGTAGCTCTGTGGGTAAAAGATAAAGTCTCATGAACAAGAGAACCTAGTGGGTCTGTGATCCTCACTAACATTGGCCTAAAAACAACATGTAATAGCAGAGGTCTCAGAAACATTTAATCACGTGTATTTGGGCACAAATATTTTGTCTGGGACGCAGAAAATCACTTATCCAGGAGTCCTCCGGATGCAGGCAATAGCTGGGCGGCAAATGCAAAGGCTTGCTAGTGTTGATCAATTGATGCTTTTAGCTGTGCTGATATTTACAGTGACAGAATTCAGTGGCTGAAAGGCCCCCAGATGTACATGTTGTCATTAATAAAAGTACATCAAAAGAACATGATGCAATAGATGGCCATCAAGCTCCAAGATTTTGACTAGCTGCTGAGTGGTGGGAAAATGTGCTGATATTTACAATGACTGAATTCAGAGACAGAAAGACCCAGTGATGTTCATGTAGTCATTATAAGAGTACATTAAATAAAAAAATGTAGCTTTCATTATTGTGTTCTTTTACTAGTGTAGCCAAATAAGTAGTGCATGTGACCTTGAAATCAAGACATGTTGAGACTTAAATAAAATGCCGTTTGCAAACTTTAAGTATTTTGGGGTTAAATGGCAAATTGACAAAGATTGTTATGAGATTCAGTAGAGTGCTGAAGTTGATAGAACTAATAGTTTGGATGGAACAGTAGCCAAGTGTAAGAAAGTGTGTGTTGTCTAGCTTAGTGTTTGGAATATGGCATTTGCTAAAACTGACGAAATTCTGTCTCATTCTAATGGCCCAAAATGAGTTATATGTCAGTGGTGTAAAGAATTTGAAAAATTAAACTCAATGACAACCACTGATTCTTCTCATCTGGACATTTAGCCACTTCAGGTATGCCCAATATGCTTATGGGGACTGCAACTTTTGCTGGTGGGACTCCTATTTTTACCAAAACAGGAGTCATGGACTCCCCCCTTTAAAATCCTAGCAAGACCTCTGAATAGCAGTAGGCCTGGTCGAAAGATTCCAGTGCCAGAATGAAGCCATCAAATTTGGTTAAAATTAGTCTAATTTTTTTTGTTGTCTTGAGTTGTCTAAAGGCTACTACTGTATAAGTTTACAGATGGCAGCAAAACTGGTTGGCAGCTGACATCATTTTGGTATGATAAATTGGCAAATACATTTCTTGTTTCAGTATACAAAAGAAATAAACAAAATCTGTGTCAAAACTTGCTTGTACCACATGGCAGCTTATACCCTTTATCTAAGTTCAGGGATTGTCCTGGGCTTCGCCAATATCGCAAATTGCGATTTTTTTCCCATATTGGCGACAAAATATACCATCTGGCGATATTTTTGGCGACAGCCTTTTTGGCTGTTTACTTTGTACATACAATCATGGATTTGGAGTGGAGAAATCCAAAGAGACCACGAAAGGAAGCCACAAACGTGGATACACAATGCACTGGATCTATCTGTTACATAAACAAATCCTTTGTTTATATTGACAAACCCATCTTTACAGTGCGTTGTTACATCATAATCTGCTTATGTTGATATCTGGCTTGAGTACTGTATGCTGTCATGCTACCGGACATTACCTGCAATTGACCAACCTCTGAAGAAGCGAACAGAAACAGCTATAAATAATTGAACGACGGCAATCCTTCTGTTTTTTTTTTTAAAATATACCAATAAAATAGTTTTGCCAAAACTTTAGAGCAAATGATTGCCTTTGAAGTAATGATTGCTGTGTATAGATACAAAGCAAATAGAAACAAATCTCAATCAGAATTATATACTGTCAAAAGTGCAACATTATCATGGGTAAACGTAAGTTAGATGTTCCATGTTCATCATCTCATCCTAAGAGGAGGTTAACAGAATTAACAGCATTTGGATTTAGTGCAACTTCATCAGACAACAGTCGCTGAACCTGATGTTATACCTGGCAGTCCAACATCATATACATGTAATGCTGGTAGTAATGCTTCAAGTGCAACACCACATCATGATGAACGGGACAAAAGTTCTCGAAAATTTCTCGACAGCTGGAAACTTGGGCGTCTGTGGCTGAGATATGATACAATGTTAAAGCAGATGTTCTGTGATATATGTACCAAGGCACAAGTTGTCAATTCGTTTACAACTGGCTGTGATATTTTGAAGGAGGAGTGTGTCACCAAACATGAATCCAGGCGGGGTAAGTAATATATGTTAATTTTGCTCATTGATCTTTTACTTTTGCCGTCAATCCTGTGTAACGACTGCAGGAACTTAAACTACGCAACAAGAAATAGCAAAACAAACAAGTTTTACACAGTTGAAACGAAAAATGCCCCCTCTGTGTTGAAGTTTCAGATGTACAGAAAGAATTAATTAATTTCCAAAGAATTCAAATAGTTGTTGCATAAATTTAGTTAATAACGTACAATTATTCTAGCATGTCATGCAAAAAATAAATCTTTTCAAAAGCCAAGTTGGGAAATTGAATCTGAAAACACGCAGACTGGGACCTACCATCGGGAAGTTTTTTGCAGCATATTTAAGCATCATTTTCACTTAATATTCTTCGATTTTTTGGGTCCAATACACGTGAACTTCTCAAAAAGGACACGCCGTTTCTCCTAGGGGAGTGCCTTATTTACCCCCCCCCCCCCC
>JAECUM010018345.1:0-17618 GCA_016617855.1 Megalonaias nervosa
AAAAATTAAATTTTGTCAAAACCATGGTCATGTTTGTGATTATCGAGGAGATGGTATTTAGATTAAAAATATAAACTAGACCGATTTTACAAGATCTGAATATTCAACGTTTTGGTTGTTGAGTTGTCCTATGCAGCCGGTTTCTATTTCCAGTCAATGATGACCAATTGCAGGGAAGTTGCAATTTTAACTGAGTTTAAGGACATGTTCATTTTATAGAGCTTTCAAGAGTGAAGTTGAACTGATGCGGTTTTTTGTAAGCTTCGAGGTTTCTATAATAATTTGCTTTGTTGTTTGTTTGTTTGTTTATAACAAAAAAGGTGTTTACCGAGTAAAATTTGGGACGTTTTGTTTTTATGACTGTGTAAAAAGTATATCTAACTGAGGAAACCTCACTGGAATCAATGGTGATTTCATCATTAATGAATATAGCATTGGTAATCCATCAGGCTGTACTATTTACATTTAGCTCCTTAATACACAAAGGGTCATCTCTCCCTTAATTCATCTGTTAGTGTTTAATTTTCAACCAACATCTTTAATAAGTACGTTATGCTATTTATTACTAATAAGTGAGCAGTTTGATTACCTTGGTCATAATTATAATATGCCATGGTTGCTATTAAGAGAGAGAGAGAGAGAGAGAGAGAGAGAGAGAGAGAGAACACAAAAAAGCACATTAAGAAACTTTCCGGCATGTCTAAGTAAGTGGTTAGCATGCATCTACTCATGTACAGGTAAAAATGAACCCATTTATGAACACATTTGATATTTAGAAGGTTACAGAAAACATAATCACGATTCTACGACAAACAGGGTGCCTCCATTAGTCGCCTCTCATCATATGCGGGAGTACACACAAGGCCTGTTCTACATCTCCGAAACTGTAAAGGGGTAGGGGTGGGTGTTGAGTATCTGGAGGAATTTTGTATCTGAATACTTAATTGTAAAAAAAACTAAGAACGTCCGGCACCATATCAGTAATCGTACTCTTTCTATTCGCCACACAAAGCCAGTGATAGTGATTAGTTTATGATAGTGACTATGAGATCTTAATTCCCCCGAAACAATCTTTAATATCTAATAATCAACCCGGTCATGTTTCTAATCAGTTGGAAGGGAGGGTAACAACTGCAGGCTTGCAGAAATATCCACACAAATTACCTCCCTTATAACTTAACTCTACAACGTAAACAAAAATTCCTCTGATCTTCAGCGATAGTGATTGGCTGCTTTCATCATCATGGTATTGTTATCATTATTATCATCTTTAATATCTTTCTATATTACTCTAAAGGTGTCTTTGACAGAATGTATGAAAATTTCTATGTGTTCATAGTGTGCCCTTGGAGTCCTATTAGCGAATATCGCCGTGACGTCATAAGGCATGATCACGTGGGGTGGGTGGGGGGGTTACCTAGTCTGGTTGGCAGAAAGACCATAGGCTTACTCCACATTTGATTGAATACGCTTGTTTATATATATAAATCACTGTTTAACAGTGAAATTTATTGCAGTAATCATTGATCAGGATAGGTTTTTATACAAAGACACGCAATTACGGTAAAACCAATACACCCACCCACATTTAAAAAAGTTCCCACGAAGGAACCACGATAAGTTGTATCGTTTTGTCGTTGATAATAAGTAAAACAACATTAAACAATTCTCACTCCAGCTGTTTATGCATATAATCTTTTATAAACAGAGGAAATGAAAAAGTTCAATGATAAAACCTGACAACAACGTGCATGGGTTTATGATGATGATGATAACGACGAGAAACGGATAATTGTCCATAGCTATTACATGCTAAGGAAACGAGGCTAGCCAAGTTTCCTTTTTGATGAAAATTTATGCGACTATCATATCATTGATACAGCATACATACTGTACAAATATTTTATTAATATCACATGCTAATACACATATTTACCCTTTGAACGGAAAGCAAAAAGGATTGCGATGAAATTGTGTATCATGTTAAATTCATTAAAAAAAAAAAAACGGGGATAATTTATACTCACTAATGATTAATAAGTGGAAATGCATCATTAATCTATAGGCCAAGAATTAACAGCACGCAGTTCCCATGTTTATACATGCGTATTATTGCACATGGGCGGATCACAATTTGATATGCCAATATTATACCAATGGTATATCAAATTGTTTGATACCAACACTGTAAAAGCCATGTTATTTTTAATATATATATATAAAATTAGTTAATGTAACAGAAGATCAGGATGAATATATATATATATATATATATATATATATATATATATATATATATATATATATATATATAAGGAAAGTGACAGTCTTAATGACCTAGATTATATACCCAACATCAATATCGGGTATACAATTAGCACTGCCTATTCAATGGCTTAAGCTGATATATAGATATTCTTCCTTCGTCGCCATGGTGGTTCTGCCAACCAGAGCTCTACCAACGCTTAGTTGTGACGTCATACAGGGAATCTCCGATGTTCCCTCTTCAAATCAGGCTTCAAACTCAGACTCACTAGCGGCGTTTATCAATTCAAGTTTTTCTGATACACTTGATTCATCGAAAGTTTCAGCAACTTCCGTCTTTGCGTTAACTTTGAAAAATTTTTTCATAAGAAACTGCAGCACAGAAAGTCTTTGGGTATGAAAATGTATCTTTGCATTAGCTTTACACTTGCGGCACATCTTTAATTTTGAAGAATGTCAGTTCGCAAAGCACAGGGGTTTTCTATATTTTCTTGATGACCGCTCCGGTGGCCTAGTGGTTAGAGCGTCCGCCTTGGATGCGGGAGGTCGCGGGTTCGAACCCAAGCCAAGTCAAACCAAAGACATAAAAATGATACTAATATCTGCCTCGCTTGGTGCTCAGCATTAAGAGATTTGTGTTAGGACTGGTCGGCCTGGTGTCAGGATAATGTGACTGGACGGGACATGATGCTACATGTCTGAGGCACGAGGCCCCAGTGCTAGACATCACTATAAACTGCCACACTGCAGATATCGTAGCAATATGGCTGAAAAATTGCAAAAGCTACGTTAAAAATCCAAGTGACACACACACACACACACACGCGCATACACACACAAACACACACGCAAATATTTCTTGACAGACAATGCTGCGATCATTTTGACTATATAGTGCCGATTCAAAGAAAACTTGTACAAAATTGATGGTTTGAAATATTTCAGATTTTAAGACCAGAGAAAAGTCTTATTGGAAATAATAATTCGTCCTTTACGATGATTTTATATTCATTTTATATTCATTACTAAATAACTACTATAATTATCGAACCAAAAATTGCATGCTTTTTGACACAGCAGCAAGTTATTTTTTTTATAGAATGTACCTAATCATGATAGGTATATTTGCAGAATACACATAGTCGTGTAGTTTCTTTATACAATGCTCTAAATGGTGACAGGTTTTGTTACAGACATACCTAATCGTGATAGGTTTTGTTACAGACATACCAAGTCGTAATAGGTTTTGTTAGACATACCATGTCGTGATAGGTTTTGTTACAGACATACCTAGTCGTGACAGGTTTTGTTACAGGCATACCTACTCGTGACAGGTTTTGTTACAGACATACTTAGTCGTGATAGGTTTTGTTACAGAATGCACTTAGTCGTGAACAGTGTTTATGTTTAATTTTTAAAAAAGGCTCTAGTCGTGATAGCTTTAGCTGTCGAATTCACAAGGTCGTGATTTTGTGTGATAATGCACCTAGTCGTGAGAGGCTTCTTTACAGAATGCACATAGTTGTGACAGTCTTCGTTATAAAATGCACCTAGTTGTGACAGTTTTCGTTACAGAATACACGTAGCTGTGACAGTTATCCGTATACAATGTACCTAGTTGTGAGATTTTCCACGTTATTCACTGAGTTTGAATCATTTCATCCGCCTTTATAGAACGAAGCATGGAAGGCCAACAAAGGATTATGTTTAATTGTATGCAAGCTATGGCTGATTCATTTCCCTCATTTCTACCCTTTCCTTTAACATGTATAGCAAATCGGTACCTTGCAAATATCACTCATTTACGAGCTAATTTTCATCTCATTGTTTTCTTTTTCATCAAATATTTTGTCCAAATTGCTTTGGTTTTTTTTTTTAATTAGGAAATCGAGGCTGTGGATGACCCATTTTAGATCTTTTGTCAACGGTATTTAAACATTTAATATCTACTGGTCTGCCTCAGACTGTTTCAACAATACCTTGCCATTTATTTATGTTGCTTTGATGTTTGGTTTCTTCGTTTGCGGTGAGGTGCACTGAAGGTGCAACGTTAACGGAATTGACGTGTTCCTAGGAAAAAGCAACGGAGTTTCTAATTTTAACCATTGTTTCGGACACCAAGACGGAGATGGTATAACAAAGTTAGTCCCTCATAATTTTGTGTACACATATTCCTCTGCACACCTTTAAAACTGAAATACTGTGTGTACGTTGTAAAACAAAAGTCTGTTATCATCATAAACAATCCTTATACATATGTAATTGAAGACTTTTGTTAATCACACATTTCTTTATACCACTGCATACCTTTATCTCTTCGTCATCAGTGTTAAGTGTTTTAATCCTTACCTGTCCAGTTCTTTAACTAATGTGTTGTTTAATGCATCTTTGAAAACGCCCAGTATCTGGCTGCTGGTCTTTTCGATATGAAACACGTTGTTCTGTTGGATAGTTATTAGGGTCACACAATGTAATGTTTTTTCCCCTGCTGTTGTAAACGTACGAGTTTCAGCTCGTATGCATATTGAATCTATTGTCCAGCTTATCAGTTTAAACTCGTATGCACACCGACTCTATTGTCACATTGATGATCAGTTTCAACTCGTACACGTATCAGTTTAGATTGTATGCATACCGACTCTATTATGCCATTGACAAGTTTCAACCCGTACGCGTATCAATTTCAACTTGTATGCCTACAATTGATCACATTGATCAATTTCAAATATTACGCGTATCTATTTCAACTGTATGCATACCTAATCTATTATCACATTGATTAGTCTCAACTCGTACGTGTATCAATTTCAACTTGTATGCATACCGAATCTATTTTAAAAGTTATCAGTTTCACCTAGTATGGATAGCGAATCTTTTTTAAAATTATCAGTTTCATATTCTGTGCATATGAAATCTGTTGCAAACATTATCAGCTTCAGCTCGGATGCATACAGAATTTGGTGCAAAAGTTATCAGTTTGAACTCATATGCATACGGAATATATCTTGGTCGTAAGAAGTTGCAGTCTATCGTCTCATGTTTTTTTTTTTTTTTTTTTTTTTTCAGTTTTCCGTAGTAACATTCTTATTTCAACCACTCTGATGTCTCTAGCTCTCTAAATACAAAATGGATTTTCTTTTTCTTTTTTTTAAATTGTATGCTAACTAAAACCAAATCTTCTGCAATAACTGTTCTCTTTGCGAAAGAAAGAGCCCTTTGAGATTTGGAAACTGTCTTTCCACTCCTACACGTTAACAAGTTTTCTTTACATCAAATTTAGCCTGTTTCTGGATTGCGTAGTTGTTCATTAATTTGATAAAAGTCTTCTCAAAATCGTATATGGGTTTTAAACTTGTATTCAGTTTTATTATGATTGAAGCCACGTTTGTCCGAAAATGGTAACTTTGTATCAGTTTAAATTTTATATCTGACTTTGTTTAAAACTTCAGATGTATATAGTGAACTGTTGCATATATCTTTATCAATTTACATAATCATCCAGACTAAGCGAAATTTTTTTTTTCTTTCTTTTTTTTTTTTCTTTCTTTTTTGTCTCAGGTGCCAGGGCGTAATCTCTGAAGTATTCCCATAACTCCTTTGGTATTTCGTGAGGAGTGTCTCAACCTACCTTAACTATGAACCTGAGTAGATGAAACCACTGAAGCTAACCGCCAGCTGTGATTTTTGAACAGGCTTTCACTGCCTGATTTTGTTCCATGGATAGAAATAACAATTATATATATATACAAGAATTTCAGAGATATGAAACTTAAAAGCGCATATGCAGTAGATAAATATTTTCCAAGTAAGGGATGATCGTAATACAAATAAAAATGAAAACCTTGTTGTTAGGGTATAGCGGTGTAACTATAGTAATATGTTTGGACATGTTTATGGTAATTTTAAAAGAAAATCAAATCATGTCTATGTCACTAGTTGAAGGGAAACGAATTTGAATAAATACCAAGCATATTAATTGTAAAGAAAAATGAATCTGAATAAGTGAAAAAAAATAACAAACGCTAAAACACCCCCCAAATCCTACCTAATATTATCTATACATATACTAAAGGTCATTATTTGTACATTCAATGAAAACTTTAAATATTTTCGAATAAATTCATTATCAGCAATTTAAAGATCTCTCTCTCTCTCTCTCTCTCACACACACACACACACACACACACACACACACACACACACACACTTTTCTCTCTCTATGCAAGTCCACATGGTAAGCACATTTCAGCATTTTATTATTTTTATTTCTTAAAAATTACCTGTTACACTTACCTTCCTACTCCGCATTTGACAGTTGTTTGTAATATATTCTATGAAAGGTGCGAGTTCCTGGCTTTGTAAATTTTAGATGGTTGTTTATTCTGTTTTATATATGTACAATAGAACGGATGAGGTGCATGCGCGAGCGCGCGTGTGTGTGTGTTGGATTTTTAACCTAGCTTAACAATTTTCAGTCACATCGCTACGATGTCGGCAGTGTTGCAGTTTATTGTGGTGTCATGCCGGAGACATGTAGCATCATGTCCCGCCCAGTCGCATTATCCTGACACCAAAACGACCAGTCCTAACACTAACGACTTAACGCTGAACGCCAAGCGAGGCAGCTGCTAGTACAATTTTTAGAAGTCTTCGGTACGACTTGGCCGGGATTCGAAAACGCGACCTCCCGCATCCGAGGCGGACGCTCTAAGCACTTAGGTCATCGGATGCGGTGCTGACGTCTGTTCTGTATATGCCCACTAACATGCCCACTAACATGGATGGGGTGTTGGCATCTGTTCTGTATATATATATATATATATATATATATATATATATATATATATACTATCACGGATAGGGTGTTGGCATCTGTTCTGTATATGCACACAAGCATGGATGGGGGGTTGGCGTCTGTTCTGTATATGCACACAAGCACGGATGGGGTGTTGAAGTATGTCCTGTATATACCCACAAGCATGGATGGGGTGCTGGCGTCTGTTCTGTATATACACATAAGCATGGATGAGATGCTGGTGTCTGTTCTGTATATACACACAAGCACGGATGGGGTGTTGACGTATATCCTGTATATACACACAAGCATGGATGGATGCTGGCATATGTTCTGTATATGCACACAAGCACGGATGAGGTGTTGACGTATATCCTGTAGATACACACAAGCATGGATGAGATGCTGTCATCTGTTCTGTATATGCACACAAGCATGAATGAGATGTTTGCGTCTGTCCTGTATGCGTCTATTCTGTATATGCACACACGCACGCATGCTGGCATCTGTTCTGTATATGTACACAAGAACGGATGGGGTATTTGCGTCTGTTCTGTATATGCATATTAACATGGATAGGGTGTTGGCGTCTGTTCTTTATATACACACAAACATGGATGAGGTGTTGGCGTCTGTTCTGTATATGCACACAAGCACAGATGAGGTATTGGGATCTGTTTTGCATATGCACACAAGCACGAATAGTGTGTTGGCATCTGTTCTGTATATGCACACAATCACAGATGAGGTGTTGGCATCTGTTCTGTATATGCACACAAGCACGGATAGGGTATTGGCATCTGTTCTGTATATGCACACAAGCACGGATAGTGTGTTGGCGTCTGTTCTGTATATGTACACTAGCACGTATGCGGTAATGGCGTCTATTCTGTATATGCATACTAGCACGGATGGGGTGTTGGCATCGGTTACAATTTCATTGAAGTAAAAGGAAGACGCACATTGATAATTTAGCCAAGAATTTAATAATAATTAAAATTAGTAAGGGAGAGCGTGTAAGCGTGTGTTCATTAACGAAAAGCTGTATCTGCGATCTTGAACTTTGCAATACAGTATAAATGTAGATCTACTCATAAGTTATTTTTTTCTCTCCTTTTATTGTATGTTATCTGTTTCTTTCTTTCATTTCCTGTTACAAATAACACGCACCAAGCAGTTCAGGAACAGTGGGTATCATCTTTCCTAGATTAAACATCAATTTTGGTTTCTCACTATATTCCAACTTCAGTGGCGCTTAGTCAATGGCTCAGCAACATGTCCTTAACCCTTAAAGCGTTTCCTTGCTGTCTAACTTTAAACGTGATGTCTGTAACTTTCAAGCAGGCCCGGCGCATGGTGTTTTTCTTGCGTGTGTGATGAATGTTTGGCGCCTTTCCAAATTTTTTTCCCCAATAAATTGCGAATAAAACGAACAGGAAATGAAAAGGCGCCTGTGCACACGCAACCACCCGGGTCTGCTTTCAAGTAAGTTTCTGTTGAATTAGGGGGCAAATCTGTTAGTCCTGTGTTATGAGAGGATTTTACTCATAACTTTAAGAAATGTCCTTCACCCATGGAGAGAGAGAGAGAGAGAGAGAGAGAGAGAGAGAGAGAGAGAGTGTGTGTTCAAGTTCCCTTAAAACGAGGTGTCACTCCTCACGGTGTAGATACGACTACATCATGAGGAAGGCTGAACGAAAGTTACTGGTTCGCTGTAAGAGTGACGAGCCTTTGGGTTCTTGCGAATCAAACTAGTTTGATTGAATTAACTGATACATAAAATTTACATTCAAGATATACATCTAAATAAACTTCACATTTCCGATATAAGAAGTAAATTTACAACTACATGTACATTATTCCTTCAAGCTTACCAACTTCATACAATTCTATAATTTCTGTCTTTTAGAATATAATGCAAACAATTAAATATCGAAAAATTCACGATAGCCAAAAGTGTGTAAAAATTCAATATTTGAAAATACTACATTAATCATTTGGAAGAAAAGTATTTTGCTGAATTTGAAATAGAATACCAAAATATTTTTCTCTATTACTTAAAGAATTTTTTTATTTCGAAATAAATTACTACATAGTATGAAGTTGGTAGTGAACTCATCTTTTACAATAATCAAAAGTATAATTACCAGTAAATATCAATTATTTATACAATTCAACTTTCCAATAAATTAATAAAGACTTTAGCTAACTCAACACACCTAGCTACTAAGTCTAAATTTGCCTACTTGGAATATAAGAAGAAATGCATTATGCAATGCGAGGGATTTTACAATTCCTACATCAAAGCACAATCTTTATTAAACTCATACACATTTGTATTACAAGAATAAAAAAAAAAAATTGATTTTTATACAATTTACTGAAAAATTCAGTCCTGACAGTTGTATTACACACGTGAATGAAGTTTCCACCCCCACCCCCACTCCCACCCCGGAAAAAAAACCCCGCGGATGTCATTATTTGTGGCCATTTCAAATGAATAGTTACTCCCTAACTAAATGATAATTATCGTTTGTTTAATCTTGTCGCATCATTTTAAAATTTGTCTTTATCTGTCGTATTCATAATTTGCTTCAGCGTATTTATGTGGTATCGCCTAATTCCACCAAGTATTCCACTTTCAGTCATCCGGTACATGCCATGATCTGCTTTCCTTTTCTGGTTTCTACAACAGTTCGAATAACTGTCCTTGTATCCAGTATTTGGTAATGTCTAGTTTTGGAATAACTGTCCTTGAATCCAGTATTTGGTAATGTCTAGTTTTGGAATAACTGTCCTTGTATCCAGTATTTGGTAATGTCTAGTTTTGGAATAACTGTCCTTGTATCCAGTATTTGGTAATGTCTAGTTTTGGTCTTTCTAAAAGCACTTGAACAAAACATAAAGGCGTAACTCTTAGATGCATGTGTTCTAAGGGATGTAACATCCAAAGATAAGGAAATTTAAGGAATAATGCAAAACTGTGGTCTGAAAAATATAGACTCACCGACGCAAATATGGCTTATTTGAAACGCGCAAAAGGTGACAGTGTTAAGGGCTCCTTAGTGACAATCAGGTTATCACTCATATATTGATCACAGGGGCTAGTATTGTTGCTTACAATTTAACTGTCAAACATTACTATAAAATATATTATTTTATACTATATGTATGGCTGATAGTTAAATTGTAAGCAGTAATACAAGCCCCTGTGACATTGATGAGTGAAAGTTGTGTGCATGTTTTATACCATTGACAATTTCGTTTTTAAAATCTGTAGTGGGTGAGGAGTGATTACAAACAAAGCGAATACTGTAGTCAGTTATTGTTTCGTTTGGTTCGATCTTGATGGACAGATTGAAATACTTTGTGAGTTAAAATAGTTTTTGTGTTCTACTTTTTTTTTCTAAAAACAAACAACAAAACTGCTGTTTGTCTTACTGATGGTATATTTTTCCAAATATTATCTCCCTTGAGGCACATCCCGTGATTAGGGTCAGGAAGAATTATTTCCCTTCGGCTCGTACGTTTCCCGCCACTCCTGTCGGATACCGATGAATGGCAAATGAAGTATAGGAAGTGTAACGTTAATTCGTTCCGGTGACTGATATTGATGGAACCAAGCTTATCGTTGCCTAAGAAGCATGCACTTCTGTGGTTGTTTTTGTTTTTAAAACGACATTTAAATGTTTTTCATGTGTGGTGAATAAATAAATTTCAACTGAACTTGTCACCCTACTCACCTAGACCACAGGAGTCTGACGTTTTATCAATAAAAGTACGAAGAAATGTCTGACAGTAAGAAATCCCCTTACCGGTACTATGTGTTAATTTATAGTACCGATAAGGTGATTTCGTGTTGTCAGAAATTTCATCGTACTTTATTGATCAAACGTCAGACTCCTGTGCCTAGACACAGGGCATTACTGATAGCGTCAGAATAAAAAGCGGAGATCTGCTTGTTGGTCTGCGTACTCACCTAGTCAGGCTCGGCCCTAGGGCAAGGCGAACGAGGCAACCGCATTGGACCCCACGCTTTCAGGGGCCCCGTGCTGCTGACGGAAATCAACTCCGCAATGCATTTTTTTTTTTTTTTTTTTTTCTTGCTTGGGGCCCCTCTCATCGTTTACTGCCTTGGGCCCCGCACATCCTAGGGCCGTTTCAGCACCTAGCACAGCATTTGGTGGTATGCACGTTTGAATATGTTAAATCCCTGGGATCTATTAGTTGTCCTCGAGTAAAATTTATTTTTCCAAACAAGAGACCCCCAAAAATCTCGCTCCAGGATTAAAAAGGGCTATCATATTTTGAATTTTGTTAAAGTAATTGTTGTTCGAGTTTTTCTAGGTGGTGGTTTGAAAACTGCCATTTAAGGGCCTACGTACTATGTGTACTCGGATAATTGCAAACAACTTGGGCCATAATATGCCATCGCATAATGTGCCAGTAGATCAGGGTCTATGTGTGTTATACTGATTACGCGTATAGTACAAGTCATATATGTCATGTAGGCGTTGAGTACCGACTATTTCAGTAATGGATATCAATTTTTAAAATTTGATTACACTTTACTTTAAATTGCTATGCACTTTTTTTAATCACATTTTTTTCCTATTCCTTTGGGAGTTTATTATTTGCATGCCCTGAGAAACACATATATGGCAACATTATTAGAGTACCTGGACATTTTTGAATGAGGCCAGTATGTTGCTTGCTGTGATGTCACAATGAGAGCTGCACATGTCGACAGAAATGTGCACTAACCTGTTACTTGTTATGATAGACTCGACATCCTCTTTTCTTGACCCAATTTAGGAATTTTTTTGATGACATTTAAGGTGCAGAGCAATCAACAGTCGGGATGGACAAACAATATTATTATTAAATTTTACAACAATAATGAATATATAAGGATGTGCACCTACATGACCATGTTGACATGCACGTTAGCAAACTGCATAAACAGATCTGCTGGCGCATTATGCAATGGCAGATCTGCTTCAGTGCAGTTGGACTGCCAATACGAGTACATATGGCATGAGTGAATCCTGTGCTATAGAAACTTAATGAAGAGTTTTTGTGCTGGTTTGAAGGCCACTTTTAACACATTATTGGCTATGTCATGTTGAGGAAACGAGAACTAAGTGCCGTTCACATGGAGAGGTGAAGGTAGCTGACCTTGGCTGGCCTTGACAGGCATTAAACCAGCAACCCTTGTTTTGGGAGTCTGATTCACTACCAGTTGAGCAATCTCAGCTCCCTAACTTATCAAGAACGTTAGGAAAAGTTATCCTGAGAATTTCTATATATGACGGTATTAATTTCCAAATTTTATAATATGTGAGTATTTCCTCTTTCTAAAGTAAAATGTAAAATATTTAGTTGTTTGAAAGTTAATTACATTGCCCTGTAAGGGTTAATTTTGAGTCAATAGTGGGTTATTTCTTCATAATATTTATGATTCACTGAGGACACGTTTGTTTGATACATTTTGAAATGAAAGTTATATTGAGATTTTCTTGGACTTGGTGTTTCAGTTAGGCATAAGTCTTCGGATAGTGACTGTTTTTTTATATTAATGATCAGGGTTTTTTTTACATGTGAAGTTGGGCAGACTGATATTAAATATCTCATTTAATTGCTATGAATGATGTGTTTTGGCTTAATGCAGCGTAAATTAATTCCCCTTGTTTACGTTCGTAATTAGTCACATAAACTTGGATTCGCTGAAGCATCACATGCTGACAAACGTCATAATGCACCCTACAGCTAAGACAATATGTGTTAGCAAAATTGCATCGCCTGTCAACAGGTGCATAGCACGGTGTCTTAGCTTAAGTAAAACTGTCAAACAATTTTAGACGTTTCTGTTAGATGTATATGCTTGTGGTCTCAGTTTGGATATATTTTAATATGGTTAGTATTTATTCTTGCTGTAAAATATATTTATCGGATTTGATGCTGAAAAATTTATATTCAAGGGCTCTAACTATTTTTGGGGTAAATTTTCCAATCTTATTCGGTTAATGTCGATTCATTATTTGCAACTTTACATTGCATTAGACGTTTTTACTATTTAAATGATCTATCTATATATAATCAATTTAGTTTTATAATATTATTAGATGTTCCCCCATACATAAATAGGTATGCTTTTCAACCTTAAAATGAAGCATATAAACTATGATTTGGTTTTACATTTTCTAGGAAAATCTTTCATCAGTATCAAGTGAATCCCATTCATGAAAAGTGATATTATTTTATTAAATATTATTCTTTTATTAATTTTGATCATATTGTTTTTTTCTTATTAATATTATGTACTTTCCTTTCTGACTTTTGAAAAGAAAATATTATTTTCAAATTTGTTTAATAAAGAAAAGCACAATGTCATGTTCCAATATAAGCTTTACTTAACTGCCATTTTACAAATATGGCAAATTCATGCAACTTTTTTGAGAAAAAATCCTAGAGTCACATGTACAGTTTCTGTATCATATGTGCAGACAACAATCAATAGAACTTGTGACATAAATGACATGGTCATTCATTAACATGAGCTGACATTTTCTGGATTATCCACAATTTTGGATAGATTCAGAACCATTAACCTGGGCCTTGTTTGAATCATGTGAAACACTGTTGACTGCACATGGAAAAATCTATGTGGGCCTTGTTGGAACCATGTGAAACACTGTTGACTGCACATGGAAACATCTATGTGGACCTTGTTGGAACCATGTGTAACACTGTTGACTGCACATTGAAAAATCTATGTGGGCCTTGTTGTAACCATGTGAAACGAGGATTTCAATAGTTTTTAAAATGTGATCTAGAGGCCACCTGCATCAATTCTCAAACATGATTATCTGATAATTTGGAGGCAAAATGAAATTTTGTGCAAAATCACTCCAAACTCCCTGCCTTTCTCCAGGGTCTGCATGAAAAATAAATAATTTATATATACATGTACCACATAAAGCAGACGATGTATTTTGTTCAGAAAGTAACTCACTCTGTAAAACTATACATTCATCTCTGTGTAAAACTGTACATTAATCTCTGAGTAAAATTGTACATTAATCTCTGTGTAAAAGTGTACATTAATCTCTGTGTAAAACTATACATTAATCTCTATGTGAAAGTACATTAATCTCTGTGTAATACTAAATCTCTCTCTATGTAAAACTAAACCAATCTCTATGTAAAAAACCTCTATGTAATTTGTACATAAACCTCTATGTAATTTGTACATTAATACAGATATATTTACCCATCTACTTAATGGGTATAAAATAACGAATTCAGATACGCAAATAACAATGGCCTCTGGGTCTGTTCTTTACCTCCAGAGACTTAACATCAATGTGCTCCAACTTCCCCCTTTCCCTTGGCTTCCAACTCCCCCACTTCCCATTGGCTTTAAAGCCTTCATTACCCCTTACCATCTTTCCTTCAGCCATTCTAGGTCTCTTTCATCAACCTCTTTCCAGGTAAGTAAAGTATATCATTAAAATTGATAATTTCAGTAACTTCATATATACTTTTTGCTTATGTGATGTATTGTACATTTGGCTGATTTTACTTAAAACTACAGGTAACATTCTAATATTACAGGCAATGACCCTGTCTAAGCAATCGCCCCTATGATTAAAGGTGTTCCTCTTGTTTTCCTTGTTAAAAAAATTCCCAACTGGAACACTGCCCCAGAAGCACAGTAGTTTGGGGGTGTTTGCAAGAAAGTTTGAAAGTGGGGGGGGATATGTGTTTTACAAGCACTCTCATTGTGTATGAAACACAGAGTGAATTCATTTGTGTCATGTTGCATAACTCTTGCCACCCATTTAAAATAGAGGCATTTGAATCTTTGTAATGATTGGGGTGGTCTTTAGATGTGAATAGCAGTTTTGGAATTTTGATCCGCCCACTAGAAAAGAGCCTAGGGTAATGGGGACACTGATGACTATGTTTAGAATGAGGATTGTGGTGGTTAGCAATAACTGAGTAATGCATAGGGAGAATCCTTTGTTGCCAACATTTAGGGTTTTAGTTTAATCCTTGAAGACTTTTTTTTTAATGTCTAAGTGTCCACTTAAGGTGGCCAGAGGCTATAGTAATAAAACTACCTCCAACTGGCTCATATCCTTCGTGCAGAAAAAGTGAAATCTGTTAATCCCATTAGGGAACATGGATTTTATGTTAACGATTGGTTGCCTGGATGAAAGAATTTCGGGTAAAAATATAGAACTGTGAAGGGGAGCATCTGGATTAAATGGGTCCAATAATCATACATTTGCTTGTGACTAAGTAGATAGTAACAGTTTGTAGACATTTGACTATCAGTAAAAAAGCAAATAGTAACAGTTTGTAGGCATTTGACATGATTAAGGGAAGAAAAGGGAATAATAAAAATATTAAGATACTATAATGAATACTAAATGTCATGATAAATTTTACATTTGTGGTTTTCACCTATCATACTTTGACTATCCAAGATTGAATGATATCATACTTGAGATGGACAGTCATTTTATGCATGGTCTTGCAAACTCAGGTGTGCAAAGAGGTTTGATTAAGGTAATTTCTACTTATATGGAGTCTGTTCACACTTGTACATAAAAAAACTTTTATCACTTGCTTAATCACCATTGATGGTTCAGTGATGTTTAATTACACAGGCTTTGACTACAGAAACTCTTTGATCACACCATTATGAAGTCTTTGATCTTGCTTGATTGGCTTGGGATTTATATATGACAAATTTCTTATTTTTATAGTGGCACTCACTTGGCGACAATCAGATGTAAGGAAAAACCCTCTTCCCTAGTTACATTTATTTTTATTTTTTAAATGATAATTTACTTATTCATAATACCTTTGTAATTAGAACTCTGTGAGATAATACTGAATTATGCTTGTTTCTGATTTCTGTTACTCTTTTCTACATTGGCATTGTGGTTGACAAATTAGTTTCATTATGGATATATGTACATTGGAATATGAAAAAATATTGGGGCATGGTAGTTGTTAATAGGAATAAGTAGAGGCTAAAAAAATATGAATTGTTAGATTTTCTAGACATCCAGGTCTCTGCAGCAGCTCAGATGTTTGCTGAATAAAGAAAGTTGGATTTTCATACTTTTGGGGAACGTCTAAGAATGGTCAACCACTTTTCAGATTTTTATTACATTTACATTTTAAAGTTATGTTGTTGCAGATGGTAATGACAACACAGTGCCATTGCCTATGAAATGAATGTGCAACTGTATTGCCTTCGATAAATTCGGAGAATTTTCATTTTGTAATCAAAGAATCTTTCATGACCAGAGTTTATGATTTGAATTGAAAAAAGAAGTTTGTTCTATTGTTACATTTTCCTTTCAGAATTCAGAAAGAGTTTGGGGATCAGTTGAGATGTATCAGATAGAACAGAGTTTACTGTGTGTGCATTGTGCTATACCAGGTTACTAGACTAGTACATGTATTAAGTGCATTGTGCTATACCAGGTTACTAGACCAGTACATGTATTAAGTTCATTGTGCTATACCAGGTTAGTGCATTGTGCTATACCAGGTTACTAGACCAGTACATGTATTAAGTTCATTGTGCTATACCAGGTTAGTGCATTGTGCTATACCGGGTTACTAGACTAGTACATGTATTAAGTTCATTGTGCTATACCAGGTTAGTGCATTGTGCTATACTGGGTTACTAGACTAGTACATGTATTAAGTTCATTGTGCTATACCAGGTTAGTGCATTGTGCTATACCGGGTTACTAGACTAGTACATGTATTAAGTTCATTGTGCTATACCAGGTTAGTGCATTGTGCTATACCGGGTTACTAGACCAGTACATGTATTAAGTTCATTGTGCTATACCAGGTTAGTGCATTGTGCTATACCAGGTTACTAGACTAGTACATGTATTAAGTGCATTGTGCTACACCAGGTTACTAGACTAGTACATGTATTAAGTGCATTGTGCTACACCAGGTTACTAGACTGGTACATGTATTAAGTGCATTGTGCTATACCAGGTTACTAGACGAGTACATGTATTAAGTGCATTGTGCTACACCAGGTTACTAGACTAGTACATGTATTAAGTGCATTGTGCTACACCAGGTTACTAGACCAGTACATGTATTAAGTGCATTGTGCTATACCAGGTTACTAGACCAGTACATGTATTAAGTGCATTGTGCTATACCAGGTTACTAGACCAGTACATGCATTAAGTGCATTGTGCTATACCGGGTTACTATACCAGTACATGCATTAAGTGCATTGTGCTATACCGGGTTACTAGAGTAGTACATGTATTAAGTGCATTGTGCTATACCAGGTTACTAGACCAGTACATGTATTAAGTGCATTGTGATATACCGGGTTACTAGACTAGTACATGTATTAAGTGCATTGTGCTATACCGGGTTACTAGACCAGTACATGTATTAAGTGCATTGTGCTATACCGGGTTACTAGACGAGTACATGTATTAAGTGCATTGTGCTATACCGGGTTACTAGACCAGTACATGTATTAAGTGCATTG
>JAECUM010018346.1:0-10942 GCA_016617855.1 Megalonaias nervosa
AGTACGGGGATGATTTTTTTGTTAGGTCTGGAGCTACTTTGAGAACATGGAGCAGTATCTTCTGCATCCATGCTCTCAATGTCCCCAAACCTGTTATAGAGTTTGATGGGGTCTTCTGACCTCTTTTGCTGCCTATTTCCTTGTGATCTGATTTTGGTCTTTGGTGATTTCGGTTGTTGAGTATTATTGAATGCTGTTTGGGTAGATGCCGTGGTTTTTTGTGCTTGGTAATGGGGGGTGTCAGTGCTTGATGTTGACTCGGGTGGATCTGTCTGTGTTTGAGTGTCTTTCGTTGCCTTGGGATTGTTCTTCACTACAGTGGAGAAGGATGGGCCAGGAAGAGATGTTTTTGCCTGTACAAGCTTTCTGGCCTCTGGATAGGGAATGTTGGATGTGTATTTAACCCTCTGTATTTCTTTCTCCTGTTTCCAGGTATCACAATCCTTGGAATTGGCGTGGTGCTCCTTTCCACAGTTGACACAATGCGGGGTGGCTCTACACTCAGATTCCTGGTGAGAGTGATCTCCGCATCGGCCACATATTTGGCTTCTTGAGCAGCGGTCTTCATGATGACCATATTTCTGACACTTATAACATCGAAGTGGATTTGGTATGTACACATCAACCTTCACTTGCAGAAAGCCAACTTTGACTATTCTGGGTACTGTTGGCTTGTTGAAGGTGAGTATAATGGTGTTGGTGTCCTGCAGGTTGTTGTTACGTTTAATACGTATTCTACGGACTGCAGTGACACCTTCGTTTTTCATCCCTTCAATGATATCCGTGTCGCTGACTCCAGCCAAGTCACGACAGCGAGTCACGCCTTTGGACGAATTAAGTGTTGTGTGGGCGAACGAGGTCACTGGAATATCGAAAAATGTTGTCATTTTCTTGAGGTTTTCTGTTTGACCTCGTCGCTCACACTCGACAAGTAGGCAGCCCGATTTTAACTTTTTAACACCTTTTGGTGTTCCAATCAGTCCCATAATTGTTTTCTCGATCACAAACGGAGGGAGTACATTAAGCGGTTTTGTGGCATCTTTAGACTGTATAACCATGAAGCGTGGAAATGAATCCACACCACATGGTTCGTCATCTGAGTCAGATCCAGTTTTGGTACGCTTTAGTTGATTTTTTTTGGAAATATCCATGTTGGTGGATTTAAAATTCAGCACCCGTGCTCCCCGCCCACCAAGGAGCCCAACAAGGGGGACACTTTTCAAGTGTCAGGGATACACAAATGTTATACTCAGTAGGTAAATTCACCTCCTGATTCATCCCATAAGACATACTCAGTCGGTAAAATTACCTCCCAATTGACCCGTTGAGCCACCGCCTTCTAGAAAGTCTTCTAAGACTTGGAAAAGGGAAAGTTAAAGGGATAGAATGTAGGGGCAACGGTGGTATCAAGAGAGATACAACGAGGAAGATAAAGAAAGTGAGCGAGAAATAAAGACCTCCTAGGGCTCGGCGTGACCAGCCGATTTGTCGAGACCGGGCCCATCCCGACCACCCGTCTAGAAGAAGTAGAGGCCAAAGTAGTGTATTGCATCGGAAAGCCTCTGCTCAACTACCAGGATCCCTTCCTCCTCCGACACGGGTCGCAACCCACGGCAAACAGGTTGCCTCTACTTAGTCGCCTCTTACGACACGTAGCGAGGCACGGCGGGCCAATTCTACAACCCCGGACCCGCAGGGGGATTGTACAGAAGTAGCAGGTATTAGTTAATGGTTGTGTGAGATGCTTGCACTATACAGTAGTAGCAGATCATAGTTAATGGTTGTGTGAGATGCTTGCACTATGCGGAAATAGCAGGTCATATTTAATGGTTATGTGAGATGCTTGCACTATACGGAAGTAGCAGGTCATAGTTAATGGTTTTGTGAGATGCTTGCATTATACAGAAGTAGCAGGTCACAGTTAATGGTTGTGTGAGATGCTTGCACTATACAGTAGTAGCAGGTCTTAGTTAATGGTTGTGTAAGATGCTTGCATTATGCAGAAGTAGCAGGTCATAGTTAATGTTAGTGTGAGATGCTTGCATTATGCAGAAGTAGCAGGTCTAAGTTAATGGTTGTGTGAGATGCTTGCACTATGCAGAAGTAGCAGGTCATAGTTAATGGTTGAGTGAGATGCTTGCACCATACAGTAGTAGCAGGTCATAGTTAATGGTAGTGTGAGATGCGTGCACTATACAGAAATAGCAGGTCAACATAATGCAATGACAGTACACAAGATGAATTATATTCTACGTTTTATTTTAGAAAGTAAATAATAACTTGACAAAATGTATCTAGTTCGAAGGATAATTACTTGTTTCCAATAATTCATGTTTTTTTTTTCATCTTCCCTTGCACTGTTGTGTTGACGACTGCATGTATTTAAACTGCAGCACTGAAAACATGTATTTATCTATTTTAAACAGAAGTTTGTTTCAATTTATTTTTCTTAATTTGAACATGGACTGCTAGTAATTATAACACTGAAAACACACACACACATACACACACACATATATATATATATATATATATATATATATATATATATATATATATATATATATATATATATATATATATATATTAACATTGATAATTTTTTCAATTTTCAAGACATTATTTATTAAGTTAAAAATTCAATATTAGCAATTGGGACAATGAAAACTGGTATTTATCTATTAAAATAGATGTTTCTTTTTAAAGTTTTTTTCGTTAGTTGGAAATGAAAATTCTAGTCTTTGGCTCAACCAGAATCATACTGAGTCAAAGATGTTATTTTAAATTTTATTAATTTGAGGAGCAAGATATTGAATAAAAGCATATTTAAAATCCATGAATGCAACCTTTTACGAGCGAGTAAAAATTGCATGCTACGAGGAAAATTATATTAACAATACAACAGTTTCATCACATATCATTTATACGTAAATTTATTTAAGATATTTAGCAGATATTTTGCTGCACATAGTACCGTCTTTGAAATCGTTATATAATTCTTATATACTTTTTAACATAACTGATAGTAAAATGTAAATATTTTTCCCAACAGGAATTGTATAGGCCAACATTTTGCAATGCATGAGATGAAGGTTGTCATCTCAAAACTGATTCATAGGTAAGTACTTAGGTGTATACACTGATTCATAGGTATCCACTTAGACAGGTGTATAAACGGATTCATAGGTAATTACTTGGACTGATGCAAGCATTAATTCATAGGTATGTACGACTGGTGTATGAACTGATTTATAGGTAAGTAGTTAAGTGTATACACTGAGTCATATATATGTATGTATTTAGACTGGCTTAGATACTCATTCATAATTATCTGCTTAGACAGGTATATACACTCATTCATAGGTATGTACAGGGACAGGTGTATGCACTCATTCATAGGTATGTATGGGGACAGGTGTATACATTCATTCATAGGTATGTACGGGAACAGGTGTATACACTCATTCGTAGGTATGTACGGGGACAGGGGTATATACTGTTACGTATAGGCTCGTACAAAAAAGTAACAAAAGAAAAGAGTGAAGATAACAAGCTTTGTATATTTTAACACAATAATTTATTTCCATAGAAAACAATGTAAAAATTGGAAATAGGACTTTGTGAATATAATCCAAAATTTAATCCTAGGATTGAAAAATATAAGTCCTATCACTAAACAGTTCTAATTGAATTCAGGTTCGAATCTCGATGAAATTCCAGTATGGAAGGCGATGACGTCAGATGAGGTTCTTGTATTAATGGCAACAGATCCTCGTTGAGTCCCAGTTTATAATGTTTCCGTTTAGAATTCCAGAATAAATTTCCACTGAATTTCTTTGTCCCAGAACTTTTTATCAAAAAAGTACACTTATTTAGTTTTCTAGAGAATAAATTATTAAATCCTCCCAAAAAACAGAAGAACTTCAAAAGCAAACTGACATCAACAATAGAGACACCATGTACCATCAAGGTGGAAAGATACGACTGGACTAATCCACTACCAATTTGCTGTTTTAAGCCTCGATTTTAGATCACATGGTGGTTTACGTGACGGATTACGTGACCACTAATTTGAAAATCGCATTTAAAAAAATGATAATTTATACGCACGCCTTAAAAGACTTAGCGAATCTTACTATATGATTCAATTAAAAAGTTGTTTACAAATTAGAGCCATCACGCAAGCAGATCATGGCCTTGGTAATAGCCAATCGTTTTCACTTGATGTTTACAAGATCTATGAACCAGGTTGAGCTAAAAATAGTACTGAAGTAACCGTACACTCTAATCGGGTCAAGTGAATTTTCCGAAAAAGAGATTTAAATCGAATGAAAATTATCATTACAATAAAATGTAATGAAACAAAAATAAAATAAAAAAGAATTTTAAAACAAACACACAAGCAATTTAATTGCATATACGCAACAATACTCATTCATAGGTAAGTACTTGGGTGTATTCATTTATTCATACATATGTACTTAGACTGGTGAATACACTGATTCATAGGTAATTGCTTAAACTTTTGCATGCATTGATTAATAGGTATGTACGTAGACTGGTGTATAAACTTATTCAAAGGTAAATCCTTAGGTGTATACATTGATTCACAGGTAAGTACTTAGGTGTATACGCTGAGTCATAGGCAAGTACTTGACTGGTGTAGACGCTATTTTCCCCATGATATGACCAAATGATCAGGCTAATACATTTACCTAAATGTGTCACATAATGTGCTTGGATTTAACACAGGCATAATTGTAAATATTGTAGACTCAGACTAGCTGTCACTGTGACATATGTTTGTGTATAATACGTTCTTAATTGTGAATAGTATGTTCTCAGACTTGCTGTCACAAAATGTATTTATATAATACATGTTTAATTTTGAACAGGACTGACTCAGACCTTATGTCACATATGTGTTTGTGTGCAGCATACTTAATTGTGAACAGCATAGACTGAGACTTACTGTCACATGCTGTGCAATTGCAACATCCTCTTTCTGGTGCATGGTAATAACTTCAACTCTCTGAAGGAGACTGAGAGGTAATCACAGTGATTCTTAACCAAATTATTAACTTTTTAGAGGGTGAATATCATATCTAGTGTTGTGTGTGAAGAATAGATCTTCATAAAAAAAGATAAGTATTAAAAATAATATTAAATGCCTCAACCATCAATAAAATACCTGCATGATTCATTTTTAGTGTTACACCTGTAACCTTTGAATGAAGACAGAATGGAAGAACTCATTCAATTTTGCTTATATCAAGATAATCCTTACAATGTCATTAGTGATTATATGTCATAAAGTCCTTGTGACATCACCAATATTATTGTGATGAAAAAACAGCCACGGGCATAATGGCTGTTCTAATTGGCTATCCAACATTTTTTCATAGCATGCGGTGAAAAATGACAGGGCTGTTCCGATTGATTTAGTGTGATGGCAGTGCAAGGTCTGCTCTGTTATACATGTATCTACTTATGACCATGATCTGCTGGCACACGATTTGATGGCAAATTTGGGTCTACACTGGTAGATTTACTTATGACTATGATTTGCTGGCACATGATCTTATGGTACAGATGGGTCTACGCTATTAGATCTGCTTCTGGCCATGATTTGCTTTCACATGACTTGATTTTAAATTTGGGTCAACACTGTTAGATCTGCTTATAACTCTGGTCTGTTGTCACATGATTAGTAGTAGCTATTAGGGATTTGGCTCCACCTTTCATCACATTTTGCTTTTCCAACACTAGTCGGTGTGAGTCTTGGGTGGTTCGCTAGGTGAGGTTCTGGCGGTCATGGTAGCAGATGGGTAAGCATCATAAAAATTGGAGTGATGATTGGCTTCTGGGAAACCAGCATGCTTATTACGCCTAGCATAGAGCGAATGAGTTCAGTGAAGGTCAGATCCCTATCCAGCACCAGCTACCAGGCGGCAAAAGCCTGCACTTGTTCCGAGGCAGCCACACATCCCGGCTCTATGGCAGCTACCCACACTGGCCCCGAGGCTATCCAAAGTTACTAAACGACGGACTGGAAGAAAGGCCAGCAAGCTGATGGCTAGAGCCCCAAGCTGCAAACCACGGGCCAGCATTGTCAAAGACGTCAATCCATGGTTTACCACAGCTGTGCAAACATACATCCTAGAAGGAATGACACATGACAACGTACTACAGTTGTGGAAAAAGAGCTGGTCCATCTCACCAGCTTAAAGTATAGAATAATCATATCTGGCAAGCTGGAAAAAGCGCCACCACAGGCACTGAGAGGATCTATGATGACCTGGATAAATAAAGGATAGAAGAAACGGTAGCCCATTTTATCATCCATCCCATATCTTTCATGAATCTGAATGAGGTAGCAGATGGGGTTACGCCTGACCTCATCGAAAGGCTTAAAGGGTGCATGGGAGAAGTATACAGCTGGAAATTTGTTAGCATATTGATCCTTCGCCTTCATGTCTCCCAGTATAAACCCTTTCTGGAAAACAGCTACATCACCCCCCACCCCACCCCAAAAAATGATACACGCAGAGCCATTATTAATATTCAGATTTGCGATAACCATTGCTTAGGACAAACCAAGCACCAAAATTCTACTGTCGCTGCGAGCATCTTTGCTGGCAACGGGGCGCCTTCTGCCACATACGCATTCTACCCAAGAAACGCCCGCACGAAGTCGACCTCTTTTTGTTTGCCAAGGGAGACAAATACCTCTACGTCTGGATCAAAGACCTTTCCTGCAAGGTCCATTATAAGAACAACCACAAGGAGCAAAAGCATGTCTGCCGGCGAGGCCTCCAAGTCTACATTCACACCGTCCTGCTTCAGGCCCATACAAATGGACCGTGAAGGTATTGATGCCAAACCATTCTTCCCAAAGCCAGCAAAAGTATTTTTCATTTTTATCACCCACAGGGGATGCAGGCCATTGCATACTGTATCATCGACGACTTTGAAACCTTAAACCGTCCACATAAAGAAAAACACGTCAGGCAGCTATCATAATTCCATGTAGCTACAGCTATTTGCCACATATAGAGGAGCCACATGTGTATTGAATTAGCTGGGCCCAATTTAATGAGACGCAGCTACCGCTTATTGAGACCTCAGTTGTACGGATATATTTCTGAAAATAAAACTACGCTCAAACATAAGGGATACATTTGGTTGTAAAAACATAGGCGACTATCAAGACCTGTTCCTTAAGATGGAATTGCTCCTCTTTAGTGATGTCTTCGAGCATCACATTGCCTCATCACTAAAACATGTGGCCCGACTATGATTGTCGGGCATGTTTGGGACCAACAAGGATGTTCGGGATATCATACGAGTGGCACT
The DNA here is from genome assembly GCA_016617855.1 of Megalonaias nervosa. Classification (NCBI taxonomy): domain Eukaryota; kingdom Metazoa; phylum Mollusca; class Bivalvia; order Unionida; family Unionidae; genus Megalonaias; species Megalonaias nervosa. The sequence goes on from JAECUM010018346.1 coordinate 7,357, forward strand.
GTTTAATTTAACATACGTACCCATATGGATTAGCTTCTACTGATCTCATACTTCTGCTTAGGAATGGCGCAGTCTGTGGATGAGGAAAAGGAGATTGTCACCTCCTACAGAACTATGAACCCGTAAGCCTTTCCGAGAAATATCGCATTGACAGTTGCCAACTACGCATAATTTTATCCTCTGAGGCAAGGTGGGAGATCGAAAGCGATCTAAACCCAACTCCAAACCCCGTTCTTATGGATGAAGCGAGTAAAGTCTGAGGCACTCCCAGAAAATTCTGAATCATCTCAAGTGCTCTTTAGATGCCGTCATATGTTAGTCAGACCTAACATGAGAACAAGAGTCTGATATCAGGACCTTGAGACGGAAGCCCTCCCCTCCCCCGAGGCAGTTCAAAATCGGCTTGTTCTCGGTTCCAACCAACCTAACCAAATATGGAATTCCAATGTGACAATATTTAATGATATATTCATTTCAAACAAACAGGTGGTAGCAGCTGCTAACGACCCTTTCGGAGAGCAAAACCTGAACAGCTTTCTATACAGTTATCCAAGCTCGTACCCGGTCCCCCAACCCGTAATCAGAGTTCTATACTCGCCTCCTTGGTCTGGGGTGGGTCGGCTAGAAATACGAGATCGTCTGCAGCAGAAGTTAAGGGTAATGTCCGAGCCGCTGGATGGGGTGTTTGATATAGCAGTGACGTAAGGGCCTGGAAGAAGATATTAAAGACGTAGAGTGGGATGAGGTAAAACAAACAAGTATATGGCTGAGTTTATCAAGGTGATAGCCGTCATAGCTAGCGCAGACCTCCTTTGGTTTGCCACAAAGAGGCCTTTGTGTTCAGCCATGGAAAGGGCTTTATTTAAAGTCATACCATTTTAAAGCATAGATGATAATCGCAGAGGAGTTGTTGCAAATAAGCTAAACAATGTTGGGCAAACGAATGTTCCAAGTGTCAGCTCTTAATATGAATAGCACTGTTGCGAAACGTCGCTAAGGTCGCCACCATCTCTGTGCTTAGCCTGTGGACTGGTGACCTGATAATTGCGCTAAAGATTCTCCTGCCAGAGGTTTTCCCGATCATTGTATCAGCCTGATTTGCTAGCACATAATTTGATGTTAAATTTCGGTCTACACTGTTTCAAGCGGGGTTTGAATGATACATTGCTAAATGTAGCGTTTTCACATTTGCACAATACTGATACAAAGTACTTTAAAACCAAATCACAATTTTTTTTTTTTTTTATAAAGATGCATTTGTATAGAAAGTTATGTTAATAACCCAAATATGTGCATCATTTTATTAAAAAAAATTATTAACAAAAATAGCAACAGAGTTCTACAAGATGCATATAATGAAGGAACTAATTGCAACAATATTTTGACAAAGACGCATATTGTATGGAAATGGCAAGTTTTTATGATACCAGTTTATAACGATTTACATCAGTGTCTACAATACTTTCCTCATGATCATAAATATTATAAAAATATTATTTGCCATATATGCATGCATATATTTATCTTTGTACGTATGTATTTTTAGCACGTATCTAGTATCTAATCATTCAGCTTATATTCATCTATATCCCTGTCTGCCCATCTGTCTGCCTGTCTGTATGTCGTCTATATATTCACATCAATACCTTGTCATTGATTAAAATAAATTTTAAAATGTAACAAGGATGCAATTTTAACACCAAAGACAGAAACATGGGGGAAGAAAACACATAACAATTAACCTCTTATTTTATAACAACTTTTATGGTTCGATTATATATATATATATATATATATATATATATATATATATATATATATATATATATATATATATATATACTACCGACTCTCTTTCTCTCTATATACACACACACACACATCCATCCATTCATCCATACGCGGATCCAAAATAAATAATGCATCATTTTAGCCACATTTAATTGATACTTCATACGTTCAAAAAGTGACAAATAGAGGAAATTGATTGTCATGTGGAAATGACGTGTTGACATTGGTGATTTTCAATCCTAGATGTAAGAAGGTCATGTCAACATAAAAGTTTGTTAGCAAACGATTTCAGATGAAGAAATAACATTTTCCAAAAATATGTGGTTTATTTTTGGGTCTGTATACATACATTAAAATATTTACTTATGATTTTTGAAAGACGGACATAGAATTAATAGATATAGTACAATAAAAAGCACATAGTACTGGTATTAATTAGTACTTTAGACTGGTTACCTTTTTATGTTTATTTAAAGGTACAGATTTGAGCTTGAGCCAAATTATGTCCCTGAGAAGAAACCAGCAGCAGTTATGAGAACATCCAATGGCATCCGAATGAGAATTTCAAAACGGTAGACACGCCTTTGCATGTAAATTCAGCCGACATGAGATTCGAATGAGAATTTCAGAAAGGTAGACTTGTCTTTGTATGTATATACAATATGTACCATAAGCATAACATTAGAATGAGAATTTCATAAAGGTTGACTTACCTTCTTATGTAAATACATCAGTACCAAGAATATGATATTCGAATGAGAATTTCCAAGCGGTAGATGCACCTGTGCATGTAAATACCATCTGTACCAAGAACATGACATTAAAATGAGAATTTCATAAATGTAGACTTGTCGTTGTATGTAAATACAACCTGTACCAAGAACATGAGATACGAATGAGAATTTCATGAAGGTAGATTTACCTGTGCATGTCTGTACAATATTATGTACCAAGAATACGATTGTTCGAATGACAATTTCCGAACGGTAGATTTACCTGTTTATGTATATGCAATATGTACCATTGAAAATGACATTAGAATGAGAATTTCATAACTATAGACTAACCTTTGTATGTAAATATAGTCTGTACCAAGAACATGATATTCAAATGAGATTTTTCCAAATGTTAGATTTACCTTTTTATATAAATAGTCTGTATTAAGGATATTAGATTAGCATGAAAATTTTATAAAGGTAGACTTGTCTTTGTATGTAAATACATTCCGTACCAAGAACATGAGATTCGAATGAGAATTTCATAAATGTATATTTACCTGTGTATATAAATACAGTCTGTAGCAAGAACATGACATTAGAATGAGAATTTCATAAAGGCAGACATGTCCTTGTATGTAAATACAATCTGTACAATGAACATTCAGTTTCAGCAAGAAACTAGTTCTCTCAGATACATGGAATGTTTATTAAATCCAGTGTTTGTATGAAAAAAGAAAGAAAGAAAAGGGAAAAAATAAATTGTATTTAATTTGTTAATTATAACCTATGGTACAAAAGCGTTTTATTTTTTCATTTGGTTTACAACGAGAACTTACGTGCATAAGATTGAAGTAATTACAATAATTGTATGATACTTGTAATTAAATATTATGGTAATTTTGACATTGTAATTATAAATAATTGATGAAAAGTTCTTTACGAGAAATAGTATATCTAACATAAATGTTGAGATAAAAGTATATAACTGTATTATATATATATATATATATATATATATATATATATATATATATATATATATATATATATATATATATATATATGCATATCTATAT
>JAECUM010018347.1:0-55427 GCA_016617855.1 Megalonaias nervosa
ATATATATATATATATATATATATATATAACTATAACTATGGTTGTATATAATTCAAATTGCAATTGCAATCTTTGCAAATTTCTTAGCAGAAGTATGAGATGACAAGATGCCACAAAAGCTGTCCTTAAATACAATTTAGTTCATTTTATTCTGAGATGTGTCATTGAGATTAGGTTGAATGAATTTCATGTTCCAATTATTTTAGCAGCACAATATCTTCAGCGGGCATCAGCTATTGAAAGAATAATCATATCTTTTCTAATTTACTGGCACATAGGTTTGTATAGTTCATTTGTTTTCTTGCTTTTATTTTTGGAACGGTTCCAGCTTGGAACTGTTCGTCTCGTTTATACTATGGAGATAAATATTTATCGTAAATATCTTTCAATATTGTTTCCTTAAAAGTCTTCCAATTTACACACAGGTTGGTCAGTTAAAATTACTTGTTTGATTCCACAAACATATATTTAGTTTTTGAGGGTTATTGGATAACCAAATAAGCTTATCAGTACTTTAGATCTATTTCTTTCCTTTTTTGCTTCAATTTGATTCATTGTCCGTGATAATTATTATCATGCAAATCGATGATTTTAGATAATACATCTATTCATATCCTGGTTTGATTGTTGGTGAAACGATTCTGATTTTCAAAATGATTATTATTATTATATACATCGATGATTTTGAGTAATGCACATATTCATCTACTGATTGGATTGTGGGTGAAACACTTCTTGTCGGCAAAAATGTATTAAATGTTTCTGCTACTGATATATTTCCCTCAGTACGTGAAAAGTATTCGTTATTTTCTTTAGCCAATAATTACGTAACCATGCATTTATAACATCCTTTCCCATGATGAAACTTAATATATTTGTTTTTATTTCGCTTATTAAAGATAAATCTTAATGCGCCGAGCATGGTTTCTCCTGTTCTCACTAGTAATTTCTTGGCCCAAACCTATTTTGACAAAGTATCTACTATTGCCAAGATGTATTTGTAACCATTCATGCATTTTTCATTGGGTTGTATATTAACAGTGTCTCCTTGAAACTTATCCTCTACGTCACTAACATGCAATCTATGCTGGGATCACGTTTATTTTTCATGCTTTCTAGTGCAACATGTAGGCATACTATCTGGTTAGTCACTGTTTCTATTCAGCATTCTTTATTTTCTTTCTATTCCCTTTTGCATGTTCAATTAAATAATTAATATTTTTGTTTAAGGAACTGCACGTTCATAGTAAATATATTTTAAATCCTGAGCTACTCCGTTGATTTATTTTAAAATCGTTGAAACATTTTACATTTTCAGGTTTTAAAGGATTGATTTGTATTTTTCCTGACTTTTGAAGTTAGTATTTGATGTCGGTATTTGAAAGCTTTCTTGGTTTAGTTTTTGAAGAATGGATAGTGTAAAAATGTGGTCGAACTTATTTCGTTGTGAAAGTAACATACAACAGTAATCTGTCCATCCGAAACATCAAAACACATATTCTTTCATGTTCAAAAATGACGTATAGATTTTAAAGATAACGAGATTGGAATTACTAGCCTTTTTAATAGAGAAAAGTGTACCAGCTCTTGTGTCGAGACATATATATCTATAATTGTGATAGATGACATAGATATTCATTTCATATTCGATACAGATAGTTTTTTCAAACCTTTTATAGCTGTCGTTATACGTCAGCTTCGTAAGATTTTAACATTTGCCAGGTTTCACAATAACAATTCAGCAGAAAGTGAACTAAAAAATATACAGTTGGAATTTTCAAAGGAATGTCAATATTGGAAATTCTGCTATAAATCCAATTATAGAACAAGTTAAGTTAAACATATTTATGAGAGATTTCGTTCGGTAAAGGGGGACAGCAAAATGATGCAAAATTATAAATGTTGCAGCAATAATCGATTCTTTTGTTGGCCTGTAAGTATCATCTTAAGATTAATTGTCTGGCATTGATTAACCATATCATGTATTTATCCAATTTGATTCACGTGTATAAACACCTTACATACTATGTACAAAACCCTACAGGGGTCTTTTATGGTCTTTTAGCTGTAAGACTGATTATTTACCTGAATCAGGATTAAATTTTCAAATGTGATCATATTGCTCACACATGGAAAGGTTTACAATCAACTGACATGGAACATTAGTTGATAATGATTTGTAAGACATTCTAATGTTTTTCATATAACTTCCTTAGCAGAAAAGAACAGAATTGTATTGATTTGACATATGCAGAAAGGCACACAATGAATACAATACATAATTCATGTACAATGAACTGTTGGATAAATGAATGAATAAATGAATTAATAATAGCGATACAACTTGAGTGCGCAGAAACCTTCGAGGAGACAGAGATAGAGAGATAGAAAGAGAGAGAACTAGACAACTAGAGAAGATAATCTCAGTTGGAATATTTACCTAGGTATTTTACAGTTGTTAAATTTTCATTTATGAATAATTGTAGTAGTTTATACATGCTTGGTTTCTGCCAGTAATAACGATCAATATAAGATTTTCTCAGTGACAGTTATATAGGACAGATTAAGACAAAAATGATATCCATCTTAGATCTCAGTATTTTACACAAAGTTCACATAGGTTTTCATGTTGTTTGTTTGCTACATGTCTGCCAGTCTCGATATCTAATGGGTGTGACGAACCCTCGATCTACTTAAAACCTTTCTGTGGCTGGCGTTAGCAATTATTCTAAGATAAAAAGCAGTTACATGTATGATGTTTTCGAAGCAACTATTGAACTCCAGTCTGAATGGAATATTTCTTTTAGCATTCAGTTAAAACGATAAAAAGGAAAAAATGTGGTCAGAATTATGTTTAATACCAGACATTTCCAAATCCTGAGATCAATATTATAGTTCTCACATTAGAAACCAAACTCTTGTGATTCTTTCTTTCGTATTCGGTAAGCATTAATTAGTATGTTTTTCGAGGAATATGATTATTTGTGTTTTGCATTTGAACCAGTACTTAATGATGCGCACATATCTATTTGGAAAAAGTGGATATTGGCATAATTCTCCACCTACAAATGTATTGTTAGAAAATTTAACATCTAGTAACCACTTGCAGTATTTTCTTTGTACCCGGTCTATAGTGCCCGATTTCAAATTTCCCCAAATTTTGAAGGAATAGGTCAAAATTGGAAATACAAAAAGTCAAATAAATCACCCAGTATAAGTCACCAGACATTGTAGGTTATTAATATTATTGAGAAGTACGTTCATTGCTTTGACACCTTTTCCAGCATTAGTTTCTGTAACACATCGAAACTAGCCTCTGTTGGTAAAATAAGTCCTAAATAGTTAAAATTATATGTAATGTCCAGAAATACATCTCCGTATTTATATGACACGTGTATCGGGGCCCCGAGTGGCCGAGTGGTCTAAAGCGCTTATCGTTACGGATCACTGCCATCTCACCTCTGTCTGCGTGAGTTCGAGTCTCAGACTCGGCTAACGTGGGTACGTGAGAAAGACTGCCAGTAGCTTCTCGTGGGTCGGTGGTTCTTTCTGGGGTTTTCCAGGGTTCTTCCTCCACCAGTTATACTGGCCGTCATGTATAGCCTTTCTTGTGCTGAAAACTGGCGTTAAACCCTACAACAACAACAACAACAACAACATGACACGTATAGTCTTCTAGCTCTTTTTTCAAAAAATGATAACCTTTGTTTTATCAATATTTACAAGTATATTCCATCTTATACAATGCACACATAGCTTATCTAATGATACTTGTAGCCTATCTGCTATCTCTGAAAATATAACCGTATCATCCGCAAACAATGAAATATATAAGACATTTCTTCTACAGTGATAATGGCCTCTATATTGGACTGTAATGCAATGACCAGATCATTTATATGAACAGAAAACTGAAGTGGAGAGTGGCAATTAGCGCAAGATAGCAATCTATATAGTCTGAGACCATTTTAAATGTCTACACATGACTGTGCTGAACTGTAAATAGATATTATTATTATTATTATTATTATTATTATTATTATTATTATTGTAGTCACTCCGCATTTTACTACTTTAAGCCATAGACTTATCCTTTCCATATAATCAATTTTTTAAAGCAATAAAGCACAGGCAATCATTTTCTTTTCACAAATAGCTTTTGAATCCAAAATTTATCATACAGACGGCGTCTGCTGTATTATTATTTGACTTAAAACCAAATTGTGCATCATTAATAATATTATATTTGCTTACCCTGGAGGACAATCTTTGCTTTAATATGCTAGTGAAAACGTTCCTGTGCAGTTAAGCAATGTTATCCCTCGATTATGGTTCTGCATCCGATAGATAACTTTTTTATAATTTAGTATACTAAGACCCTTGGTCCAATTTGAAGGATAAATACCGCTGCTAAATAGCATATTAAAAATGTCGGCAATCAGTTTGATAAAGGTGGAAATGACTCAGTGATGAATTCATTCAAAATTTTATAAGACCTGGTGCTGTATTGTTTTGTTTTGTTTTAAATTTTATTTCCAGATGAGCTAAGTTGTTGAGTTTTGAGCATTCAACTCTACAAATTTCAGTTCTCTTAAATTCTCTTTTATACCTTCGTCTTGTATGTATATATTCTGCTCTAATTAACCAGTACAATTTTATGAAAAAGATGTTGCGAGTTTCTTAAAATATTCATAAAAATCATATTAATCATTCGAATTATTATTAAAATATTTCGGACTTTTCAAAGGATCCAAAAGCTCACGTTGATTTCCTTTTTGCAAATCATGCAGTATTTACCCTCTTTATCTATTGTAGATTACCTTACGCGTTCGGCAGAACTTTTTGTATTCCTTTTCCTTCATTACGTAATTCCTTCAGTTTTTATCGGATTTGAAGGAATTGCAATTAATCAAAGCAATTTCGTATTGCTTCCTTCGTTGTTATTTCAAACGACAAAAGGATTATCGTGATTGCACAAGAATAAAGGTATGAATTCTTTCTTCGTGGGTTTATCTGACATGTTGTAACTCAGAAAAACTTACAGCGGTTCGAGTATTCATATTCATATCTTCTCCTCAAAATCAGCTTCTTTATCTTCTAAATATTTAAAATGTACTATCATAATATGTTAAGTAATAACTCTAACTGAAAATCAGTGTCAATACATATTGAGTAGTCTTAGCTCTGTACAGCAGATATTAATAATCGTATTTGTTATAGTTATTCTCAGGTAACATACTAAACGAGTCACAACTTGGGCAGTTATGTTACGAGTCTGTAAAGATTGTTTACAATTACGGTTGGATTACAGGATATGACTTGAAAATAACTTCTATGCGATTAGATGGTATTTAAGAAATGTTGGATTTCTACAATGGTCTGCAATAACAAACATATGAAGTCGGTTTACACTGAGTACAAATAATTGTATCTAATCAATATTTGTTATTTATCAAAAATATGCATACCTGATCTAAAAAAAACCTTTTATATAGTACTTTAAATCACATATTTCATTGTAAATATTTTAATTATAGCTCAGTAGTGCAAGGGTGTTTAATCATAGTATCAGGGGCTATCCGCTTTTAAAGCAGTTGGAGCACTGGATTATAACTAGACCACATGTGTTTCATTGATTTGTTGATTTGGAAGAAATATATGAATTATATTGTTAAACTTATTATTCCAATTTCACGATCCGAAAGTTAATCAGAGTGAGTAACTTATATTGAATAACGCATTAATAATGACTGATTACGTAGTGCCAGTCGTTGGCGTCACTAGGGTTGGTGTCACCCAGTGCGGTAACTCATGGTGTCACCCCCATGGACCCCCTTCCTGGACAAAAAATCAGTAATTTTATAGACAGTCATGTGCGGTAACTCGTGGTGTCACCCCCATGGACCTACTTGCTGCACAAAAATTCAAAAATTGTATAGACAGTCATTTTGGTGTCAGCCCGTCTGATGGTGTCACCCGGTGCGATCCGCATCCCCCTCACCTCCAAGTGACGCCACTGGTGCCAATGGCCTTCTCTGCATTTCAAATTGAGAGTCGTCTAAGTTCTACATCATTCAGAACTGAATATTTTTAATTTTTTTGAGGCTGCAATAATCAAAGAGTGAGTGGCCTAGAGAATATTGTAAATATTGTTTTGCTGAGGAGTGGATATAGTTAGTAGCCAGATGAATATTCTAGATACACTACAGGTTAGTGGAACGATTTCTTACTAACGTGAACAGTATCATCATATCATGTCAGTAATATGATAGTATAACTATATCACTGGAGGTTCATGACAATGTCTACTATCAGGAAACGTGGCCATTTTAATACCAAAGTACCTCAGTCAAAGCCTCAAGTGGTAAAATTAAACGATTATTTAATGAAACGGTTCTCGACCCGACCGAATTACCGACAGTCAATCCATGTTGTTTACACCCAATAACTATTCCTTTCTTACAAAATCCTTATCTATTTCTTGGAAAACATACTTGAACTATAGATTTTTGTTTACACACACACACGCACGCACACACACACACACACACACACACACACACACACACACACACACACACACACACACACACACACACACACACACACACACACAGAGCTGCTGCTGCTGCTCCTACTATTATTACTACTACCATTACTACTACTAATTTGGCCTCGTTGGAATCAAGGTGATGATCTGTCATCTGAAAGAAGATAAATCCGTGGCATCACTCAAAGATGACTGCGTAAAAAACAAATGTGAAGATATTTCGTATATTTTCATTTTGAGAATACAGGTCATTGATCCAAAAGACACTTTTGAAACACAAAACAAAAGGAAAAAATAAAGAATTCCTTTTCAGATGCTAGGGCCGCAAATAATAGTTAAATATAGTAAAAGTAACCGAGTTATTTCATTGTCGTAGTTTGTAATATTTTTTATTGAAATTTATTGTTGTTGATATATTTCTGGGGCATAAAGTCATCAATAAAATTGATACAACATTGTGCGGACGAGAACTATATATAAATTAACTTTTGTAAGAATGTGCACTGGAACCCTTGTAATGTATTTGAGAGCAACACTAGAGTCATTGTAAGATTTGTAACATTGTAAGATTTGTAACATTTGTAACATTGCAACATTTGTAAGATTTGTAATGTTGTAAGATTTGTTGTGGCTAGTGGGGAATTCCGGTATTCTAGCTTAAAATCTCAATACCTCATTTAACGCAATTCTCTTTGTTGAAACAGATCATAGCAATATTAACGAGGTGGTTTAATAAACAAGGCATTCTTTTCACTGTACTAACTCCTTTTTGTTTTATTTATATTGTATTAAAATCGTGTAACCTGGAGTAAAATATTTGTTTTGTGTACCAAAAACTTTCTACCATATAGCTAAATAGCAAAAGGGATGCATCGAAGAATTGCTTCGCACTACATAAACCTTGAAAATAATTCACAAAGAAAATAAATTACATGACTATTGTAGATCTTTCAAGTCAAAGGAAACAAAGTATATTCAAGGTCGGTGGATACTTTTGCTCGATCTTATATGTTCTTAAAAAGTATATAATGTGTAAATCAAGGAATTGATGACAGGAATGGTTATAGTTCTCGTGAAACACTGAAATAGTCACTAAAGCAGCTGAGTGTAATAGAGTACTTACTGCTTGAAAGAACTCCATTTCTGCACGAAGACAACTTACATAAATTAGGTCATTAAAATACATCATATTTACTTATTTATTAGAGCAGACCTCAATATATAACCATCAGGACTAATGCAAAATAGAGAACAGCAGTACCCTAGTAAAGACTCTACTCACAGTGTCTTGAAACCGTATGATTATTACCAATTTGTTTGCCTTCGTGTATAATTTTTGAAATTCAGCAAAACTATTCTAATACATTCTATGACGTTTTGTATTATTTAATCTTGACTGTTTCAGGACAAAAGATTGGAAACGGAAGAAACAATGCTATCAGCTTGACTCCTGATTGATAATGGGTATTAGAACTCGTATGTTGAATTGTAATGTTTTCTAAAATATATTTCGTCTTTATCACATTATTCGATTGGAATAAGATTTCTATAATACGTGGTCGTAGGATTTAATTGTAGCAATAATGGAAACTAATAAAAATATCCCGTATTTGATACCATGTTTTCTAGATACAACATATATGACCAGACTGTTTACAGATGAATCCCTCAGATACGCCTGCAATGACGGGAATTCAGTCAGTAATTACCAGCATACAAAGACGTTATTTTGCAGATGCTTTTATTGATTCCTTTTTGGTATATTGGTAATGCTGTTTATTGAAACAACATATCTTTTTTCCCCCTTATTTTCCCGTTATACGTATCAAAAGCTTTGCCGTTATACCAGTCCCTTTACCTTTTCTAGAATACATTTTGCATTGCCTCATGTGTTACCACTCATTCCTTTAATGATAGATATCCATATTTTGTTATCCATGAACCATCATATGATTTGATTCGGCTCCGATGCTGAAGTATGAAATTAGATTCATGACGTTCTTTATGAAAATGGATGTCTTTATTTTTTAAAGCCTACACATTTAAAGCACAAGAACACCGTAAAATTGAGGGCCAGTGGATCGTTACTGCAGAAGTTAATGTCTGTGTTTGTCTTCCTTAATCTATTGACCTGTCTGTTCATACATATGGTTCTTTCCTTCCTTTCTTAACATAAGGACTTAAACACGCTGTCGCCCAAGTGCATTTGTTGACCATGTTGACCACAGCCTTCCTTATTGCCGTAACCTTCAGCATCAAGTTGTATTTTCTCATTCACTATCTTACGGAAAATCGTGGTTATGATGACTCAAATAATGTCATGACTTCGTTTCCATTAATACTTGATTCTACATGAGGCGTATAACAGTATATTAAGTATGTCTGTATATATATATATATATATATATATATATATATATATATATATATATATATATATATATATATATGTTATATATATATATATATATATATGTCTGTAGCAGTGTTTTAGGGCACATTGGCACAAAGAAGACAACGAAATGCCAAGTAAAGTTAATGTTAGACAAATGCAAAAGGGCACACAAAGTTAGTATTAAACCTTCCAAGTAAATATAAACATCCGGTACAAGATAAAATGTAAACAGAAAAAAATTTTAAGATCCTGCAAAATGTATACAAAATACAAGTTAAAGGTAACAAATGTAAATTCCTTAACACATTATTAAGTTTTGTGGCATAGATTACATTTTCTTACAATCCAATATTTTCTCGGATGATACATCCTCTTGGAGTGTTTTACAGCAGTTAACCGTCAACATCCTTCTATCTCACAAGGGCGGAAGTCCGCACACTCGACAAGAATGTGCTCCACGGTCGACGTTCACCGGTCAGGAGCCATGCAGGATTTGCCTCTAGCAAAAAGTGTATGATGCTCTCAAGTTTGTGAACTTTTCATGCCATATATTGTGCCAAATATATGAACTAATATGCTAACTTATACAATGCTAGTCAGTATACAGAATATTCCACTCCGAAACGAGTGACTTCAGGGCAGCGTTGGATTCTTAATCTGCTTTTTCATAACCCTTTATACCCGTGTGACTAGGCAGCTAAAAGTACAAAATACAATACTTTCCCCAGATTGTACGAAAACACAATGGTTCTGTAGTATCTGGGATGCTAATGGATAGTCAGTTATGGGATTTTGCAAAATTTTCGGTGTGAAACATTGATCGGAAAAGATGAAAAAATTGTGTATTTCAGAATAGTTTAATGCATTATTTGAGTATGGCTGTAATTTCGGCAGTACATATTGAGGCTTTATCTGGTAACTTGCTCGAGTGTTAATGGGGTGTTGGAATGGCAGCTCAACTTTATCTTCATCTTTCGAACCATCTGTATACATGAACGTATGGTTTTAATAGGAGTCTCTGTTTTCGTTCAATTTTCCCTGGGAAAGCAGAAACATTATTGAATTTGCAAGGGGCAAATATTATTTTGTGGTATGTATGTATGTATGTATGTATGTATGTATGTATGTATGTATCTATGTATGCATGCATGCAGGGCTTTACGGAACCTTAGCACATAAATGGCTCTGTACAGCCAACAAAAGATTATGTTCCAAAAATGTAAAATTAAATTGAATAAAAAATTGGAACATAACGTTGTTTGCTAAATAAACTGTGTAAGACGAAATGTAAAACGAAAAGATGTACACATTTTATAAAAGGTAAATATAATAACATATAAAGGTAGCACATCTAAAAACCTTAAACAGTATTAAAATCTTTTGTATATATTGCATTTCCTTAAAACTTCCAAGATTTTATTGGGTGGTTCGTTCTCGAGGTTTGGAGAAGCAGTTAAGTCAGACTACATCTGTTTCTCTGAGTGGAGAAGGACAGACTCGACACGAATGTGTCCCACTCTCATAGAACTCATTTTGGTGGAGGTTCATCCATCAGGAGGCATGGCACGAGTCAGATATTTGTGCTGGATCCGCGATGGACACAATGCGGTCTCATCTCTCCGATTGGTTCTGTACGATGGATACCGCTCGAAAATGAGTTTGACGATCTTAAGTTTGTCTGTAGAGCTGACATTCCTCATATTTTACCCAGTATGACACAAATGCTGATTTGAGTAGTATTTGAAGTCAGTATAGAGAATCTTCCATTCGGAAAACGGGTGACTTCGGGGCAGCTTTGGGTGCTTTTATCAAAAGTGTAATTGCCCCTTAGTCCAATGTGACGAGCAGCCAACATAAAAGAATATTTTTCCCGGATTGGATGACAACATCACGTTTCTCTATTATTCGGGATATTAACGAATTTCAATTTGGACAGGGAATCCCAAAGATGATGTAATTCGTTTTTGAGAGGTTGATATATTGTTCAAAGTTCTGAGTGTGACTGTAATATCCTCCGTAAAATTGATTTAGTCTTTATGGGGTAATCGGTTCGTCCCCGTCTTTTAAAACGTCTGTATACAAGGAAGCTCGACTATGATAGAAACCTCTAATGGTATTGGACTGAGTCTGAAAAAGGAAAGGATATGTGAAGGACCTTTTGAATTCGCAAAAGTAAAAAAAAAATATTAATTGGAGGATTTGATAATCACGGTGGTGACGAGCATATTGAAGTTTCACATTTTCTCAACATTGATTTTACTGTTTCTAACTGAGGACAGATTCATATGCAAATACGTGGGAATGAAGTTTGGTTTCTGAATGTATTATGGTATTCCACCTAAACAGCACATCATGTGCGGGATTAGATGAAATAGAAGATAGTTTGGTAGAATTCTGCAGTCACATTCGATCTTTGAGATAAAGAGATAGTTCATTTGCCTGAACAAAGGCGCTTTTAGAATGGTAAGTTCTTAATGCACCCATACACTGTCTAATTCCCTTATTGTGAATCGGATCAAGCATCGGCATATATCCTTTACAAATTGATCCGTGTACAATCGAGCCATGGTCAAGTTTCGATCTTACCAATGACCTGTATAACCGGAGCAAACCATTCGTTTAGCTCCCATAATTGTATTTGTCACGACTCGTATAAAATCCAGGGCTTTATTTTGCCATTTGTCCCCGAGGTGTGTGGTCTTAAAGTATGAAACCGTAATGAGTGAAAACAAACAGGTTTTGTAAAATTCAACAAATAAGATATTTCCAGAGAGTATATGGTGAAACTTTGAAACGAACTTAAAATATTGTGAACTAAATCTCAAAGAGTCTTAAAAGACAAACATTCCTTATCGATTGTGGAATAATTTATCTGGTTGTTGTTTAGCACACTGGATGATCAACACCATATTTTTCTTCTTGAAACAAACTCCACCACCCGGACGTCATTTACATCTACATACATTTTAAATTAATGGCTGAAACATGGAACTGAAAGAACTTGTACACTCCTAGGTATGACCTTTTTTTATCAAAAGCCTATTGACATTTTCCAACCAATAATTGTTCAACAAATTGATCAGGTGTTCTGCAGGTTTGGAAAATTTGGAGCAAAAAATTTCCGATACTATCCAGCCGTACTCAAAAATCGCATCAGTTGAGTTTTACTGATAGGCACAGGGAACTCAAACAGCCTGACCATAACTTCTATATGTCCTCAAAATGTAAAACTCACTTTTACTTAAATTTATTATCAAATTTACATCACTGAGTCTTTCAAAGAATTTCCGTATGGATTCCAATTGATCTTTACAGGTGTCATTGTAGATGATGACGTCATCGAATGATGCAATCGTGACAATTACCTAGACCAGATGTAATCATGTTCATTAAATATTGGAAAGTGCAAGGTGAACCTTTCATCCCAAACGACATTACTTCATATTTATAAAGTCGATATAGATTTAAGAATGCCAAACTTTCCTTTGCCTTTTCCGTGAGTGGAGTTTGCCAGAATCTTTTCAGAAGGTCAAACTTGTGATATATTTTGCATGTCCAATTTTGTCAATGCAGTCATCGATTCTTGGCAAAGAGAATGAATCTGTTTTGGTCACACTGTTCAGTTTCTATAGTCTGTGCACATGACGAAATCATCATCTGGTTTCGGCACAAGAATATATGGTGAACTCCAGTCACCTTTACTTGGCTGTATGAAATAATTATCCAGCAAATATTGAATTTCATTTCTCGAACATTGCTGTTTGAAGAAATTCATCCTATGATAATGCTAATTCACAAATGTGCAATCTGCAAGTTCATTGTCACGGTAAATTTTATTTGTTCGTGTTGGAACATCTGGAAATAAGTGATCATATTAAAATAATGGCTGTTTTAGTTGACTCATTACTTGTAGCTGCATATGTGATTGTTTCTTAGTTCCGATTATTCAATATTTCTGAATTCCGAAGACTTGTTACATCAATATTAGTACAGTACGATTTTATTCTATTGCTTAAATCCTCAATGTGTGGGAGAGGTACAACCAAATTGACTGAATGATTAACAAGAATATCTCTATTAACATACTCCGTTAACGTCTTTATATGGCAAATTTGATTTTGTTTTCGCCTGGCAGGTGTGTTTATAATATATTTGTCACTGTCATGTCAACTGCATATGGACCATACTACTTAGCCTGAAGAGAATTTTGGGACATGGGCAAGAGAGACAGAACTTAATCACCAGGCTGAAAAGTTCTTTCCTTTGTATTTCTCTCCTACCTTAATTATATTTTTGAGTAGAATGCAGATTAGTTCTTGCTACTTCACAAGCCTTTGATAACTTGTATTTTAAATCATATACATGGTCAAGAAGATTAATTTCTGAATTTTCCGTTGAAAGAAGTTTCTCTTTTAATAACTTCAATGGTCCACGCACAGTACGTCCAAAAGCTAGTTCAATAGGACTAAAACCTAATGTATTTTCAAATGATTTCCTGACAGCAAATAACAGTAATTACACATCATAAAACATTTCAAGAAAGGTCCAACTGGGTAAAAAAATTATCAACGCTTTTACTATGGTCTTAGTTTTAATTCTTCTCTAAGGAATAACTTCTGGAAACGTTGTGAACAGACACATTATGGTCAACAAGTATTGTTTGCCTGACTTGGTTTTTGGTAAAAGACCGACAAATTCTACCATTGTTCATTCTACTAAAAGGTACACCAATGTAGAAATATGTTGCAGGTGATCCTTAGGTAAGTTCTGATTGTGTTTTCCTACCATTTGACAAGTGCTATAAAATCTACAGTATTTACAAACATCACTTTAATTTTCAACCAATATAAAGTGATTTAAGATCTTGTGCTCAGTCTTATTGATAAATGACCAACTAAAGGAGTTTCATGTGCTAGACTAAGAATTTCCTGTCTATACGATTTAAGAACAACAATTTGGCAGCTCACTGACCCTTAGTCACCAGCGGGTACCTAAGGTGGTCTCCATTTTTTCATAAGGACCTCATGTTTTACAAAATAACAGACAAATATTTGTGTGGGTTCAGTTTCTGTAATAGTTCTCTGAAAATAACTGGAGATCTCAGGATCTTGATCTTGTTTGACAAAGAGTGATTGCCGCTTGTTACCCTGATTAGAATAAATAAAGGGAATGGAATGTAAAAGAGGATAACTCTGATAAATACCTTTTGATTGATCCATACGAGGAGCAAAATTGACCTCATCAAAAGCCTGACCAATAACTGTGTCTGCTGAAGGAATAATTTCCTCATCAATATAATTCTCACGAGTTTTATTCTCTTGTAACTGCACAGATTGGGTGTAAATCAGGGATATCTTTTTAAATTGGATTGACCTCCTAATTCAAGCGAGTCTTGTCAGTTACAAGTGCATTCACCACGACCTTATCTCCATCTAGGACATTTCCAAGTAGTAAATGAATACCCTCGATGGGTTAAGACGTCACTGGTTCGACTGTCAGGAATCCTGAGAACAAGTTAGGTGACAAATTTACACAATGGAGAGGACCATTAACAAATCCGCACTCTATTCCCTGAATAGAAAATTTTCATATGGAGAAGAGTTCTCAGAAAACAGTAATATGCCTGATAATAAAAGACTCTGAAAAACTCACATGTCCCTTAAAATTTAATATGGATAAGCTAGGCAAAATCACTAATAAGTGATATCGTACCGTTCGACATGAATTTTCCATAATAACAATTAGACTGGGGTTTATTTGACTCAACACATGTATTGCTTTCAATACAAGAACCTTACATGGGCCTTTTAGAAATAAGAACATGTGAAATAGGTATGTCTTGATTCTGTTGCGTATTTTTCATTATATAGCAATCAGAACCTCCCGATTCTTCTTGCACTTGTTTCACAAAGGAAGAGATAAGGATGTCTGATCAGTCTTATTAGAAACCTGATTCCTAAAAGTTGTGACAGATTGTGTTTTGGATATGCTCGTATGAGACTGAGATGACGTTTTACCAAACAAAAACTGCTGACAGGAATACCTACTGAGAAAAGAAACTTTGTGATTCAAGGAATAATCATCGGCTGTACGAGCAACATTTTCTGAAGTTTCGAGGTATGTTTTGATGTCACTTTGGACGCAACTTTTGAACTCTTCAACAATATGAGTTGTCTGAGGTATTGGTAATCTTGACCAAACTTCTTGGCTGAGCACCACCTATGAAATACCTCCTCTTTTTCTCTTGCAAATCTGACATAGGTCTGTCCAGTTTCGTTTTCACTGTTCCTAAACCTTTGCCGATATACCTCAGGTACCAACCTATAACCTTGAAGATACATTCCAGAACCACATCATAATCAGCACTTTGTTGAATTGACAGTGGAGTTAAGACTTCATAATATTTCTGGGTAGACACTTTTATCAAGCACTGATTCAGGTTTCATGGGCGCTGCCATTCTCCAGCACGTGGTGCATCAGCCATTATAGGAGTGAAAGAATACACATGTGCTTGGGTCAAAGCAATGTTGATCTTTTGTTAACATCTTTAGTTGTATTTATTTATTTTGTGGAGATAGATACTAATATAAAATATAGAAAAAATAATCGGCTTCATGCATAGTAAAGGGATGTTCGAAGAATCGAAAACAATTAAATATATGGGAACAAGCTCAGCGTGAAATACACGGACAACTGCTTAACGAATGTCCGTGTTTGATTACGTATAAATTCCGTATAATGCCATAGGACAAAAAAGCTTTGCGAAGACAAGTTTATGATTGCACTGAACATTTCCATGACAGTACACCAACTGAACGAAACCTGTGTCCTAAATTGAAAGTGATACATGGAAAAAATTAACGCCCGGTCGATGCAAGCTTCAGAGACACGAACTGAAGGTTAAACAATAAAGGAATAGAAAATTGACCAACACATATCAACAGTGAAACGGTGACAAAGTTATTGCATACAGTTTGACATCAGGTGATGAAGGTGATAAAATGTGCCCAACTTCAACTTGTGGTATGAATGTTGCACCATCCTCTGTTGCACATTCATATACTTCTGCACAGTATAATGAATTGGATCCTTTTTTAATCATAATGAACACAATGATGTAAAACCTGGACAGACATGCAAACAACCTTTACGCAGACCAGTATTAATTCAACTGAGTTCAAATCAAATTAGACAAAAGTACAATGCCAGCAGTTAGAAATTTGGTGACAACGATGCACTCCTCTATTCAGGTGTAACAAAACAAGGGTTTTATACCTTGGTTGATATTATGACTGGATGTTTAGTATACTTAAGTTCGAAATGCACTCGATAAATCAGTAGATGCTGGTTTGAATGTGATTTAAATAATACTTGATAATTTATCATTTGTCCCGCAGATATGAAAAATCCACAGCTTTGACGTGTAAAATATATATTTCATGGATTTCTGTTCTAGCCAACTAACTAAATGGCCTAGTGTCTCTCCTGAGAGAGGAGAGCAATTAGCTTGGTACAGCTTGAATAACTGACCGTGGAGAAACTTTTATTCAGAGTTCTACTAACTTAAAAAGCAGATCGGAGACTTTCAGTATACTTGTCATAACAATTCCGTCCAGTCGGTAAAGGACATATACCTCATTTATTTTCGTAACGTTCTGCGACATTCAAACTTGTTTTCAACATGATGTAAGAGTTTTCATGACAATAATTCAGTTACATTTCCACATTAGAAAAAGGTGACACTTTCTTTACTTTTACAGATTTTATTTCCTGACCGTCCATTGCTTTTTAAGAAATCAAATAGTTATAAATATCTCCATACATAACATTAGGCCAGATTCTCAAATCATCCATCTATGCTGTGATTTTCTCAATTCCTGCAGGCTCTGAATTATTCACAGAAGAATCAAGTTGTGATTAAATGATTAAAATCTTAGTGTTTACATTTATTTCAACTCTATAATGGCGGAGTGAACATTAACGCCATTCTAGCGGCAGCGTCTAGAACTAACAGGGATAATTGGAGAAAGCGTCTATAAGTTCATTTTGCAATAATAGATTCCAATGCTTTCCTGGCCATTTCAAACTTTCAGCATTTTCTTCAAAATCAGGACAGTATTTATATACTCCTTTCTCTCTAAACGTTGTACTTATCTGATATTTGAGGTAACATCAAAATCTGAACTTGTATGTAAAGTGGAGGAGTGTTTTCCATTGGCCGGCTCTAATTTTCTTGGTCTAAATTGCATTTTCAAATTTTCTCTTTTAATTTTCACTTGCCTATCTGCTCTCTCTTTCTTTTTTCTGCATCTGCACTTCCTTCTGCTTTCTGCATCTGCATTTTTCTCCCTTTCTTCTCTTTCTGAAGCTAAACCTTCTAAACTCTATTTCCATCTGGCGTTTTAATTTCGATTCTAATAATTTCACTTCAAAGCCAGATTGAGATTTACTAATAAAAACCCAAAGCACTTTTACGCAACAAATCCTCATTCGGCAAATATTAGACCAAAATATGTTTTATTTCTTGCTTCTTTAAAGAAACTTTTGCCTCAGAGAGATCATGTTAAATTAAAGTTCTCCACTTTACATAACGTTGTGAAAGTCTGTTAGTTTAGCTATAGATTGATCAAATGCGCAAAATTAAAAAGCTCGCAATTCCGATTAAAAAAAGTTTAAAAAACAAATGAAAGTTTTCTGAAGTATTTTAGAGCAATTTTTGTAACCCGTACACGAGCCCCCAAATTTCTGTTAAGAATCTATGTTCTCAAACTAAGTAACAGAAAAGAGCGAAAACCAACAAGGTTTGTAAAATTCAAAAATTTCTTTATGTCCCTAGAACGCAAAGTGAAAGTTTAAAAAGAACTTACGGTATTTTGAATTAAATTCCTAATGGTCCTTAAAGTTTGATCACAAGTCTAAATGTATGATGCTCCAATTGTATTCCAACGGTGTTTCAAATAATTCCAATATTGAATGAGTTGATGCGCCTGTAAGCTCTAATGTCCTAATGTGCCAATGACCTAGAATGTGGCGATGTGTTAACAGTCTTTTTGATGAATCGTAATAATATAATCCAAAATGTCACTGACTGAAATCACTATAATATCAAAATTAATGAATTAGTCCTGGAAGTATTAATGAGAACTTTGTACTTCCAGTTAAAAGTTTAGCTAAATAAATAAATCCATCCAAATTAAAATGCGAACAAAATAATAAAACTGATTCCACTTCCGATGTTAAGGTAGGAATGAATTATTTTTCATGAAAACAACATTGACATAAAAACTAAGACTCAAAAATGGAGCCAGGATGTAGATTAGTTTCCTTTCTAAAGCAAAGTTGTCAGCCGTTTTAGGAATTTTCAAGTGGAAAACTAGTGTTCTAGACTCAGATTCAAATATATTTACCTCCATTAATTAATAATGATATTAGTATTTCATATAGAATCACAGAGAAAGATTAGCTATGTATATTATGTTGTTTATATAATAAATGTTACTAGTCAGGTAGACGATTAACGTGATTTTGAACTAAAGTCAAGTAAAACATATCGTCTTAGAGAGAAGCCAACAAACAACCCAATCCAACAAACAACTCAAATTAAGATATGTATTACATGTGGCATAAAAGTTTGTTTAAGGTCGTAAATAAGGCCTAAAATTTGCTTCCTCCAGAACAGGAATAAGACAACCATCAAGCTAGATACTTTGGTTATCATAAGTACAATGTAATTGGTATAAATTACTGCAGTTAGTTTTTGATTTGGAAAATGTGAACTCGTGCTCTGCCTATTTCTTAACATTGTTTACGATCATCTGTTGTTGACGTTCAGTATTATGTAAACTCTTTGATCTGCAGCAGATCAGTCGTCAAATTGAAATGAGCAGCCAGCTCATGGATTAAGGTATTTCACTAAGCTGTTAATCTTGATGTTGAACAGGGTGACTTATATTATGCTGCTCCAAGGCACACCCAACTCCGGAGAACAACTTTCTAAAAAGGTGCTAACGACCATAAGTCTCAAGTCCAATCTTTCAAACTATTGGTGATGAAATTAGGCTGGCGTCCCCTTAGACCTAGGTTAAATATATCATTCAATATGATTTACTTCCTTGTGCTGTCATACGCTTCTTCAAGTAAAAAATGTGCAGCAACTATACGAACTTTGTTTATGCAAGTGTCTCTAATAAAAGCTTAAAGTTTCACATGATGGCTGTTGTGCTACTCTGGCGTTTGAATTCACACTGAACGTCGGAAAGTATGTTCTTTGATTCGAGATACCAGAGTAGTCCATCGTTTATCATCCATTCCATAGTTTTGCAAATTCATCTTTTTGATGCTATGGGACGATTTTTGAAGGGTACGTGTGGTCATTTCCAGGTTTGGTTATTGGCATCAACTGATGCCTATCGCCAAGACTGCGAGAAGTCCCTAGTTTCCCTACTTTTGTTGAAAATGTTTAACAGTGTATTGAAAGCTGTATCAATTAAGTGTTTCAGAAGTTGATAATGGATATAATTTTGTCCTGCTGAAGTATTATCATCATCATCATCATCATCAATCCCTTAACCCAAGAGGTCGTTGGGGCACCACAGTTGACTTTACAACCAATTCTCTCCATCTTTCCCTGTTCTCTACTGCCCTTTGGGAATCTCCAAATCCCATGCCTATCCACTCCTTCATGTTGTCTTCCCACCTCTTTTTCTGTCTGCTTCTTCTTCTGCACCATCGCACTGTGCCTTGCAAGATTGCGTTTGCCAGTCCAGATGATCTTGAGACATGACCACTTCAGTTTGCGCTTTTCTACAGTGGTCAAGAGGTCTTCATAGGATCCGATGGCTCGTTGGATCCTGTTGTGGACTTCTTCGTTGGTTACATGATCAATGTATGAGATGCCCAAGATCTTGCGTTAGCATCTCATTTCGAAGGTTTCAATCCTTCTTTGTAGATCTGATGTGAGTGTACATGTTTCACAAGCATACAGAAAGATGGATATGACAATCGAGCGCATCAGCCTTATTTTGGAACCAAAAGCAATGTTGGTATCTTTCCATATTGGTCTCAACCTTGATATTGCTGCTGTTGTCTGGGCAATCCTGCAGAGTAGTTCTGGTTTGGAGCCCTCATCTGTGATAATTGTTCCAAAGCACTTGAAACTTGTGACTCTTTCCAGATTCTGTCCACTGACCTTTATTTCTGCACTGATACCATTGGTGGTGTTTGTGATCATTTTGGTTTTTTCGGCGCTAATCTGCATACCATATGCTGTGGAAGTTGTGTCGAGACGCTCAATCAAGTCAGTCAGTTCTTTTTCATCTCCTGCTAAACCATCAATATCATCTGCGAAGCGAAGGTTGGTGATTGTTCTTCCTCCGATGCTGACTGTGCCATTGAGGTCATGCAAGGCATCCTCCATGATCCTTTCCAGGAAAGTGTTGAAGAGTGTAGGTGACAGTATACATCCCAGTCTGACACCAGTTGTTATTCGAAACCAATCTCCTTTGCTGCCATTGATGAGGACAGCACTGGTGGCTTTGTCATAGAGGTGCTCAACAACCTGCATCAGGTTTGAACTGATGTTGTACTTCCTCATAGTTGCCCATAAGGCTGCATGCAATACCCTATCAAAGGCCTTTTTGAAATCTGTAAAGACGTGGTATCGATTCTGCTGATGCTGAAGGTATTTCTCGCAAAGGAGTCTGAGATTGAAAATTTGTTCTGTGGTGTTCCTTCCTGCTCGGAAGCCTGCCTGCTCTTCAGCAATAATTTTCTCTATTTTAAGCTTTAGTCTGTTGAGAGTTATCTTCTGCATCTGAAGTATCATGAGCTTGATGAAGGTAACTCCAAGTGTGAAATGTTTATTGTAACCTTTGCTGAAAATGTTTGATACAGCGAAGGTTTTCAGAATAAGTTTCATGTAAGGAGTTCTTGTAGAATGTTCCTACTATTGTATTTGAAATTTCTGTAATGATTGTGACCATTTCATCAGGTTTCTTTAAATGCTTGATTCAGCTGCTTTCATTTGTACCAATGATGTTTCATACCACGTTCCATGCTGACTTAATGGGGGAGCGCAAAGTTCATCCTACAGACGTACGATCTCCATGCTTTCCTCGTGCTCTCTGTCATGGCACAATAATTAAGATTTTCATTTGATAATTTGCATTGATATGTTTAAGAACCTTTCTCTGTTCATAATAGTTTTTTTTTTCTTTGTTGCATTCCTTACCACGTTGAGGAATCACATACGTTTTTGGTATTGTATCCACAGCAGCATCCTGATATTTGTTTGTAAAGAAGAGGTTGAATCTACAACGTGATCAAAACGATCAGCTGGGAATATTACGTCTTAATTATACTGGAAATCGAAATGTAACTTTTTGCTATTTTGTAAACATAAGATTTGCAAATTCCTTTATGAATACTGGCGGAACTGTGATGTATGATTTACCTTGTATTAACTTGAATAGTTTCAATAGTTCGTCTTTCGTCAGTATTGTATTATTTTCCATTACGATCTTTCAGAAGCACGGGTGGGTTTTGGTAAAAAAAATTCAGTGTAGATTATGATACTGTGTTCCAGGCAAGACGTTCAGAAAATCAGTTCCTGACATGTGTTTAGTTCCGAAAAGAATCTCAGATCTAAATATTTATCCATCAGCTATTCCGTTACAATCAAGTATAAATGTCACACGTT
Organism: Megalonaias nervosa; assembly: GCA_016617855.1. Classification (NCBI taxonomy): domain Eukaryota; kingdom Metazoa; phylum Mollusca; class Bivalvia; order Unionida; family Unionidae; genus Megalonaias; species Megalonaias nervosa. The sequence continues at coordinate 21,644 of JAECUM010018347.1, forward strand.
TTTTTCACTATTTGCTTTTGATTTCTATTTTCAGTTGTCCGCATTCTTTCTTTTTAAGAAGTATTACACCTTTATTCACTACATTATCAGTAGCACTTAGTAATTATTGATTGTATTTTCATTATTATTATTATTATTATTATTATTATTATTATTATTATTATTTCAGATGAATTTTGTGAACCTATTTTTGACGGTTTGCTGTGTTGGCCAGCTACATCTGTTGGGAAGAATGCTTCTCAGCTATGTCCTGTTGTCACCCATGGAGATAGTAAGTTCCGCATCTGCCCAGTCAGCAAACCATACACTGATTTCTTTATCACAATCGCTTTGTCTTAGTGGATATGAGAGTACGTTCTTATCAAGGGATAAATTTAAATCCGTCGTTTTATTAAAGTACATGTACGTTTGGTATGCTTTTCCATTTCCATTTCTATATCAAAAGAGACACATAAAGACTTTGTGAGATACTGAATGTCGTAAGGAAATATTTGGTCTCAAACAAGGCTCTTCGTTTGGGTTTCCAATTTCTTGAGCTGCATTAGTTATACGAAATGCTGACTTATAACTCTCTCTCTCTCTCTCTCTCTCTCTCTATATATATATATATATATATATATATATATATATATATATATATAAACGGCTCGTTAGCTCAACTTGTAATATTACCCAGGTCTGTGGGCATATTTGCAAGTAATGTGGGCCTTTCAGACATGTTCTTCAGCATTCGCAACAGTTTTAACTTTATTCCTCTGAGAATGTCCATTTTGAATTCATTAGTGTCTTGTCATTCTATGGAGAGAATGCCTACAATGTCAGAAACGTAAGCATTCCAGAAAATAACAAGTTTGTTTAAATTGAAATAGTCTACAATAGTAGTAATTCAAATGTTCTGTAATCAGCGTGTTCTAAACAAATATTTAATAAACTATATTCAGATTATGTTTGGGCTGACTTTTAACTCAATAGAAAATGGATCTGTCTGATACCATCGTAAATTCAATGCAGTCTTTGTCAACATTTCTCTATGGCAGCGGTTCGACAATATTCTTTTTATGTCTAAAATTGTATTTCCGTACTTAATTTAATTTAAAGTGTCATATACAGGAACCCATTATAAAAATCTGCGTTCGATCATCTATTTGCCAATGTTACCATTTTCTTGTCAAAATAGAATAAAATTGGCCAAAGCAAGAACCATAATGCATATGAACTCCTATCTTTGCTTCTTATAATCGTTTGTTTCTATTATCAGTGCCATATGCGTATCGAGCCTGTTTAGAAAACGGAAGCTGGGCAAGTAAGTCAGACTATTCAGAATGTCTGCTTGTCTTAAATCCTCCGAATTCAACACCAGGGATTTCAGTAGATCTTGTAAGTTCTTTTCATTTTTAACCGAGAAACTCAGAATTATAATACTGGGAAATTATTTGTCATTTTATGAATGCCTCGGGATTAAATAGCATTTGAAAACAAAGAAAGCCCAAAACGTTTGGAATCTAAATTAATTCAAAATAAATGTAAATATAAAGTACAGAAGGATATGATATAAAATGTTAGATTTGTTCAGATTCTGATAAATACATATGAAATAAAAAATAAATGTAACACAAAATCCTTTTAAACTTAGTGTCAAAGTTTGTTTTTAAGCTGCGTTTCGTGAAAAATAGAAGAGTTTCTCATCATAATGGTTCGTTATTGGGTTAACATAAAAAGACAAAGAAAAGAAACGTTTATCGCACAGAGTGGACATAGAAACGCGAAAGAATCCGTTCTAATGTCGGTGGACACTGTTGGGGCATTCACTCTCCTCGAGATTCAACCTTTAGAAGGTATCCGTGAGTCAGATATGTTCTTCACGAGCGATTGACACGATGATACCATACTACAGGTACGGTTTTCATGTTTCACTATTGTTTGGTTTGGTTTCATTATACATAGTAAGTTGAAATACATTTTACGTTTACATGTTACTGTGACAATGGATAATCACAAGGATCTATGATGCATCCGCCTGAGCATCGAAAGATTGTAATCGACATAGCATAACGCCTCGAGACGAATCCAGAATTTTTGCCATCATACTCTTATAACAATTGTGGATAGCCAGAATCAACTGGCTCGAACACAACATTCTGCTCTTTCTGTATATTTTTCCTGAACCTGACACAGACTCGTACTAAACCGTAAATGAACATTTGACTGACAAGGCAGATTAGTTTTAATAACACGTTCTCCTTAACTGGATTTGCTTGATACCAAAGTATGTACCTGACAGAGACTCATGCTAAAATGTAAATGAACATTTGACTGACAAGGCAGGTTAGTTTTAATAATACGTTCTCCTTAACGGGATTTGCTTGATACCAAAGTATATACCTGTCAGAGACTCATACTAAAATGTAAACGAACATTTGACTGACAAGGCAGGTTAGTTTTAATAACACGTTCTCCTTAACGGGAATTGCTTGATACCAAAGTATGTACATATCAGAGTGATTGCATTATTATTATTATTATTACAGGAAATGGTCCGCCTTGCAGAAATATTACGAGATATCTACTTCATACTCAGTATCGTATCTCTGTTTCTCCTTATTATCACCATTTTCATTTTCTCCTATTTCAGGTAAGTAACGCCTATCTGCAATTCAATAATGCAGGATAAATCAAAACTATTGATGTGAATGAAGAGAAAGAAAAAAAAATCTGTAAATACTTTAGTCAAAATTTCTGCTATTTGCCCATAACATTGAAAACCAGTTTTCACTCTAATTAAAGCAATAGCTTATGCACACATTCGATATATAATAAAGTAAGTTTTTGTGAATTTACACGTTATATAACTCACGTGCCAAATTGTCAATAGAAAATAAACTGAATATATATATATATATATATATATATATATATATATATATATATATATATAAGGAGCATATAGTATATATATATATATATATATATAAACCAAAGAGCAGAAAGCTGAATCTTTGTGTTTCGGATGTAACGAAACCATCCTTCTACGGTTTAGAGACAGTGTTATATAAAATTATCATTTCCTTTACATTTTTGTTTACCTGAGGCAAATAGCTGCAAAAGATGCTACATGAAAAGAAAGAAAATACTAATGTATATAATATAATGCGTAATAGCACATAAACGTTATAACATAGATAAATTCCTTTGTCAAATTGCACTACAGTATCCCAAAAGTTTCTTCCTAACACTGAGATTGTTCTATATTGTTTTTATTGCTTATTTAGATACGATGAAGTTTTCACTTAAACCTTAAACAATAATCAATTAGTTAAAAAAGTTATAATTGTTGATTTAATCTTTTGCTTTGTGTTATGCCACTGATGCTGTAGGAGTGCTTCGTGTAATGAAAGAGAAAGTACGCAATTAAGTGAAAACCCATCTCATTCAATTATTATCCTTACGGCTTTGGCTCCTTTTTTCTTTTATTTGGTACTGTTATACACAATACGTAAAACGACGTAATTCCCAATATTATCAAATAACAGAAATGATTATATACATTCAAATTCGCGAGTCCAATCGAGGGTGCCTATTGCTTCATATCATGGATTTGTATATTTTCCTTGTTTTCTTTTAGGAGTCTTCAGTGCAGCAGGATATCCATCCATAAGCATCTAGTTGTGTCCTTTATTCTCCGTTTTATTATCATAATCATTGTTGTTGGACCATACATCTCGCAAAGACGATACACCATGTACGAGGGACCGACATATAGAGATATCGTAAGTAATATCCCCTAAATTTTATTACGTGCCCATATATGTAGTAATAGTAGTATTGTTTAACGACACCTCAGCACAAAAGCCATTATGCAGTGCCAACTAATGATACGATTCACAAACTGTAGGAAAGACTTGCAAAATATTTAGGATTATAAACCCTTCCAAATAAATTTAAAAATGAAGCATAAGATGATAAAATGCTTCAATTCTGCAAAATGTTAATAAAATAACAGATAAAGCGCCAGAATCTGCAATGTGAGATCACGTATAAACGAATTAACAGAAACAGAAGTTAAATTATTATTACGTACCAAATTTGTAGCTTTTAAGTATATTACAGTAAGCATTTCTCAGTACCTACGCTAGTGGTATAGTTAAAAGTTTTTTTCAGGTGGATTTTTTTAAAGTGAAAAGACTAATTTTTATTGTCATAATTCGGCACTTTTTAAGATTATGTGATTTATATCAGTTTTGATTAAAGTAAGGAATGTAATAATCAGGGAATGAATTCATTTCCTCATTCATTGTTATGTACAAGAATTTCAGCCCAGCAGTTACATTTTTAAAGACTTTTTAATTGTGAATTAAAAGAATAATTGCACATCTAGTGTTCTAGTTGCATGCTTTTAATGTTTCCAAAAATTATCTAATGTTATAGTGGCTTGTTTGTAATATTTCAAAACATTATTAAGCGGTAGTAATAATAGCAGGAAGAAGAGGAAAGTTAACCACATGTCAGCACAATCCCGGCTATTTTGCGAGATGAAAATTAAAAAGCTGAAACGTGACTAATTGCAACAAATAACAAACAACCTCTAATAAGAGAAATTTTCCCCATAAAATAAACATGAAGTACAAAACCTTAAAACCTAAAGATGTTAAAATTTAAAAAAAAGTATATAAAATGAAAGATAAAGGTTAAAGCTTGTAAAATCATTCAAACATATTGTCAAAATATATTATATAAACTGATTTCCATGTAACGCCAGGGGTAAAACTGGAAGATTTATAAGGTAACCGGCTCGAGATGATGCCTAGAGGTTTTACAAAGGTATTTCCATCCTTGTCTACATCTTTCGAACTGTCTATATACAGGGACACATAGTCCCAATAGAAAGCTTTCATTTCAGTAAATTAATTCGGAGGAACGACAGGATATGTGATAGACTTTATGAATTCGCACGGATCAAATAGTTTTTTGGCGGGGGAGGTTGATGAGTGATGATTGGTGAACACACAACATTGTATAATTTGCAACACTGAGTTTTGCTGCTTGTGTTTGAGGACTAACTCGTGTGCCGAAGAAAGGATTAAATTTGCTTTCAGAGTATACAACACTTTCGTAAAAACGTGTACCTACATTTCTATTAAAATCAAAGCAAAATACGTTAATGAATTCTTATAATAATCTCACTATCATACAGACAGCAAATCATCAGTTCTTTTCAGGGTTTTAAGCATTAGCTTTTTGAATCTCAGCCGACACAAGTCGGTCGAGGCATCTGCATAAAATGACAGCCCTAAAATAACTACCACATTTCCGTATTTGGTGCACTACATGGCGTCAACAAAATGTTTCTTATAAAAATAAACTAGAAACAAAATGGCCATTTTTACGCAGATTCTTCCCCTAATTTTACTAAGAGCAATAGAAAGTAAGAGAAAACGACGTAGTGCACAGAAGACATCAATCTAATGGCTATATATCTTAGCCGAAATATCCGATTCTATGCAAGATATTTCCAATAATTTTACTAGAAGCAATATATGTCACAAATACAATGTAGCGCACCAAAGACACTGAATAAATCGCCATTGTGTAGGCTAGTTGTCCTGAGTTACTCCGATGTTTTGAAAAAAGACTGAATTGTACAGTTTAAGGTCACTGCCAAAAGTCTAGAGATATTATGCATTCTAATCAAGTACACTGGCATGAACTTTTGAGAGTGGCCACTAAAATATGCTGTATGAAGAACGTTACCATGGTCTGGAGGAAATGTTTATTTTGTTTTGATAATATGTAGACTTTATTATCATCTTAGAAGGTTACGTCCATGCCCACTAAAGTGAACATAGATTTTGAAATTTGGACAAGGAATGGATATATATGTTTGATTTTTAACACATGCTGTACAATACATTCGTAGAAACATGATATGAACTGATATGAACTGGAAAAAAGGAGTACAACATTTTTCTCTGATTTGCACAGGAGTAACAGTCTTTATGAACTATCCTTACCTGGCTTGCTTTACTAATGCAGATAATACTCACCTCGATGAAAATGCCATAGCTAAAGTCAAATAAATTCATGCGAAAGAAACAGAACACTAAGTATAATGCAACTTGAACGTCGGTGTTAATAGGTGACTTTCAACTCTTACTGTTTTCCCGGCTAAGTAACAGTTGAAAGTCACCTATTAACACCGACGTTCAAGTTGCACTATACTTAGTGTTCTCTTTCTTTCGCATGGATTTATTTAACTTTAGCTATGGCATTTTCATCGAGGTGAGTATTATCCGCATTAGTAAAGCAAGCCAGGTAAAGATAGTTCATAAAGACTTACTCCTGTGCAAATCAGAGAAAAAGATCTTAGGACACTTAGTATTGGGCAGGTCTAGACAAGATATGAACTTTAAATATACGTTTCTTTAATGTGTACAAAAATCACCAACAAAAACAGAAGAACAAAGAACAATTCAAGAAATTTAAAATGTAAATGGCGATTTATATTTGACTGGCATGCTTAATATAATGATCATCTCGCAAAAGTCGAAGTGAAGATGCGGAATATTTACCTTGGCCTAAAATATTAAAGAGCGTCAATACAGCACGAAAGTAATATCCGCCATTAAGATACAGATACTTACAGGGAGGTTTGCCTGTCAATTAGAACAATGAAATAATCTATAACTTTTTAACATTAATTTCGTTATTTGTTTTCTTTTCAGGATTGGCTTTGTAAGATAATAACAACACTGTCACAATACACCACGCTGGCCAATATATTTTGGATGTTCGTTGAAGGACTTTTCTTACATAATCAACTTGTGGTTGCTGTTTTTACGACGGAAGCACCTTTTAAATTATTTTATTGTATTGGATGGGGTATGTTTGTAATTCATTTAATAGAATCGTATAATTTATATTTTTGTCATCTAGACATTACACTATGATGACGTATCGTAAAGGGTGTAGCACATAGCCTGCTTTCGCTAACTCAGCATGAAGTTATTTTAATACTAGTAGCTTAACTGAAATTGATTGACACTCTATGTCTTCTTTAAGTTTAAAGAATGTAATAAACAACATCCAGGTGATATAACATAATGCTTTGTTTCAATTTAGATTTCAGTGTCAGAATTGACTCGACATAAACTTTTACTTTTAGCGATTTCCTTTGAGTTATCAGTTACGAACTATGTCTACAGTTTAAATACAAAAACACGTATGGAAATTGAATCTAGTGTGTGATAAATCAATACAATGCTTATGTACATTAAACTATACAGTTGCAAATATCATCCTGCTTTAATCGTTTTATATTTCACATTTTTAAAAAGCTATCCACTGGTTAAATATTGCAACATTTACAGAACAATACTTACTCTTTCCTCAGGGATGCCAGCGTTAATCACGGTGAGCTGGTCGCTAGTTCTCCATTTTTATCATGATAGTCCATGCTGGCAGGATTATTCTCAAACTGAATACGCTTGGATCATCACTGCACCCTACATCATAGCCTTAGCTGTGAGTATTTGGCTTTGTTGTAGCATTTTTTCCTCTTAAGACAACACGACAACACAGTGCTTACTTGTGTCATTGTAACATGGTGTCATAAATATGGCATGCTTCTATATGATATGAGATCCAGCAACATTATCTTATGAAGTCACCTTGTTACAAAATCTGATCTCGTATTGACTGGATATTGGAAAGAAGCACCTTGAACCATACAGTTGGGCTCTATATATTTTATATTCAATGTAAACATATAGGATATAATCTTTCTGGGAAAGGACAGTATGTCGAAAATTTGTCTCATAAAGACTATACGGACTCTATCAAACGTCTGCCTTGTATCACAGATCCGCTATTTTGCATGTAACTGTTTTTAGATAGGTTTGTCTTCTATCAGAAAGAAAGCGATGTACGACAAATATAACTTTTAATAGTAGGGAAATATTCACGACAGGTTGTACACATTAGCAAGAAATTACATACATTGGTTCTTTTGCGGTTCGAGTGGCGTTGAGGGTAAAGGACCAGTTTTCAATACGTCAGCTTATTGAGAACATCTGCCACCAAAACTAAATATATGTATGAAACAAGCATAAAGGAAGTAATTATCAGGTCAACATACACTCCGTTACATCATTAAGAGATTTCAACACTGACAGCTGTTTAAAATGGCCATAACAGTTTTCTTCAAGCTGATGAAACGATAAGATTGATGGCTGATTGTGGATTTACGGCTCACCAGCACTGTATGATAATAGCGTAACAATGAAGTTATATAATAAAGATGTGTCAAACAAGTTTATTACCAAAGTGATAAAAGTACATGATAATACAGATATTTGTATGAAATAATTTGATGCATTCTGGAAGCATTCAATATATAAAATTGTCCTACGGTTTGCTCTATTAATCACAGCCTTACAACCTTTTTGTATTATTTTGGGAAAATAATCTAGGACCAGTACATTTGTTTTATAATCGTAATAACTGTATGACCATATATTTAAAGGTAATAGCTGGTCATTTCCTTGTTAATAAATTTTACTCTCACTTAACAGAATGTTCCACATTTAAGTGGTAATCGTTCACTACATAATTAACTTAGATACAACATATCAGATCAGTTCGACCGCTACGGTGGCCTAGTGGTTAGAGCGTCCGCCTCGGATGCGGGAGGTCGTGGGTTCGATCCCCGGTCGAGTCATACCAAAGACTTACAAAAATGGTACTAACAGCTGCCTCGCTTGGCACTCAGCATTAAGAGGTTAGTGTTAGGACTGGTCGGCCTGGTGTCAGGATAATGTGACTGGGTGGGACATCATGCTACATGTCTGCGGCATGATGCCCCAGTGCTAGACATCACTATAAACTGCCACACTGCAGACATCGTAGCGATATGACTGAAAAATTGTTAAAGCCACGTTAAAAATCATAATCACATCACATCAGATCAGTTTATGACTATCATTACAATGCAAATATTCAGTTAATACTGTTCTTTTGCAAATCTTTCACACAAAACCATTTCAATAAGAAAAAACGGAAAACTCAGATGTTAGAAGAAAACAATTCATGGTGCTGCTTTAAAGCTTTGTGATCCTAATAATTTTTCTCTCTTTGCCGTTTCTGGTATCTTCAACAAGGTTAGCTTGGACATTTTCTTATCTTTGGCCCTTCAAAAACCCCAAGTGAAGTTAGTTATACTAATGGAAACAAACCCCCATCCACCTCGTTTGCCCTTTTCGTTTTGCCGCTGAAATATAAATCTAGGGAACAGAAAATTGGCTAGAGAGGTAAATACTAAATAACCAATGGTATTGTCAATGTTATGAACTTTCACATAACTTGTTTAATCTGAGATATTTCGAGAATAATTCAAGTTTAGAACTAATTCTATAGACATACTTATGTTGGAGAAATTTCCAAAGTAACAAAAGCACTGTTGACTCATTTGATGTATTTGCTTCTTGATGAATTTTAATAGCGTAACCGTTAGTTTAATTTCCGATTGTCTTCTCTTTTTCTTGCAGATCAATCTTGTATTTCTTGTGAATATCATCCGAGTGCTTGTATCCAAGCTAAGGGCCAATAATAGAACTGAATCAACTAACATGAGGTATGCATGCAGAGTCTTGAACATAGGAATTACGGTGATATTACAATACAGCGCAGAATTAAAACTCTTATAAGCGTCGTAGATTCGTGTCCATTAACAAGTGTTGGAATAATAGACAACTTTAATGTTGAAATCGAAATACCACTCTAGGCGTCGTAAGCATCTTAATATTTCCTCAGAATGATTACATTAAGACAATACACTGAACCGCTTGACATGAAAACATTTAATTGGTAATGATAGGGACCGAGCTGGACAGTTAATGTGGAATTAGTGTGTAATTGGAAACAGCGATCGAATAAGTGATTTTTTAAAAAACTATTTGGACTTATAAGATCTTATAATACTTAAGCTTGCGCGTTTGAATTCATGCAAAACACTGCATACAGTTACGAAATTTGAAAAAGAAAAAAACTCCGATATACGGCCAACTATTCGTGATACTAATTTTGTTTAGCTCAGATATCAAAATCTCGTAAATATTAATAAGAAATTCGCTTAAAGTATCTGATTTTCACTTCGACATTTTTATTCTGAAAATCAAGTCATCGCCATTAGAAGAACTTATTTTTAACACAATTGTGACGATACAATATATCCTATGTGAATTTTGCGAATGAAAATAATCCAATCGAGAATTTTATCCCGTAATAATGTCTTTAAGAAATATTCTATCACAGTCTTGCAAGCTGTCGTTACAATTTATATTATTCTTTGGATATTACAGTTATACTGTGATTTGTTCCTTGATAGAACATTGATTCAAGATATTTTTGTCTACCAGAAAAGCTATCAAAGCAACCATAATTCTCCTACCACTACTTGGGATTACGAATCTGCTCTTTTTCTGGAATCCAGCAGACAACAGGAAAGCCAAAACAGCTTACTACATCACAAACGCCGTCTTACACTCATCTCAAGTGAGTATTCGTCCCTATTATTGTTCGATAGATGATTTGCCCTGTAACTGAATGGATAATACATTTGTGGTCTGATGTTTTCATAATAAGAGGTCATACCATAAATGCATTAATCGATTGATTGTGGATTTTACCGTGCTCCAGCATTTTAAGTATATATGATAAAATAGTATGTATCAAAAAGATTTATTACCTACGAGGGATAACGAAGTACAAAACACACAACGATCATATGGTGAAAAGATGCAGGTTCCCGATCAACGGGAATGTAAATGGTGTGTATAAACGGTAATTGGACAATAAAAGATAAATTATGGTGATTAACAGTACAAATGTTGGCCAAAAATACGCAAAGGCAATAAGATTGCAAACAAACTGTAGTTTCAGAATAAGTGTTCACTTCCTACAATAAATTTAATACGCAAGTCACATTTACTATATCAAAAAGTTCCTTCATGAGCTGAACATTGTAGTAACGATCGCATGTTGGAGATCGAAACAATTTATCATAACGTGCTTTATGGTGAAGAGTTCATTGCAAGAAACACACCTATATGGGCTCTGTATGTTTGACCTATTCTAATAATTACGATTAATGCCTCATCCCTACGAATGTTCTCTAGGGAGGAGGTCATTCACCTAAGGTTGCTATGATTACATGGGGCTTGTTATCGAGAGTATCATTCCACGGTGTCTGCCACTTACTGATGTTACGAGTCTGTGCTCTTAAAATAAGTAACAGAAAAGAGAGAAAGACAACAAGCATTGTAAAATTTAACAAATAATTTATTTCCCTAAAATACAAAGTGAAAATGAGAAAAAGAACTTACGGTATTGCGAAATAAATCCAAAACTAATCCTAGAATTATAGACACAAATCCTAATAATAAAAAGTCCCGAATAACACTCAGTTCAAGTCCAGAAGAAATCCAAAACTGAAGGTGATGACGTGTAGGTTAAAGCCCACGGAGTGCTGATGTGTCAACAATCTCTTGTTGAATCACATACATACTATTCAAGGTTTGAATTCAGTATAAATTCCAGTGAATATCTTTATCCAAAATTTTATCAGAGCACTTTTGAATTTCCAGAGAAAATAATCACTTGAATTCACTGATTTGAAGAAAATAAAATTCAGCACAAACTTGTCACAACATAATACAACTTGAAGGTGCTAGATGTTAAAGCACTACTGGTAAAATCGTCACAGTCACAAAATTATATAATTCTCTGTTTCATCTCAGGTCACAATTAGCATTTTCTAAAAACAACCATTACGTAATGGAAAATAACATTCTAGAATGATCTAATGAGCCTTTGTTTATTTACAACACAATAACCTATAAAATTCGCTTAGGAATCTCCAAAACCCTGACCCAAATCAACATATTTACTCCTTGTTTACCAGAATAGTAATCCTGATAGTAAGCTCATACACATAGATAATAATGAGGCTATTACTAGTTGTTTACATAAATGACATAAAAAAGTCAATCAGGTCAAGCAGAAATGGACTCATATTCGGACAAGGTCAAGTCCAGCATACAATGTTACATTACAATAATATGTAATGAAATAAAAAAAATTAAACTAACAAACAAATAATTAAATGAAATATACATAACACTTCCCCTCATAAAGAAAAAGAAAGATTTATGCAATAAAGCTTTCTTTTTACTATAGGTCAGATATACACGTAGTTAAAAAAAACCAAAACATCAGATGAAATCGAATGAATGACACAACGTGTACATGAAACAATATATCTCTATACACATAAAAGTGCATCTGCTATTAAATTGTCTTTTCCCTTGATGTAACTAATGTCAATATTATATTCCTGCAACAACAAACTCCACCTTAATAGCCTTTGAGTTTTGTTTTTTATCTTGTCGATGAAAGTAAGGGGGTTGTGCTCACTAAATAATAATTGGAGCTGAACTTATGTGAACTTCAAGTGTTGTAATGCAAATATCAAAGCCAAACATTTGTTGAATAATTTCTTTGGTGCTTATTTAATTTCTTAGAAAAATAGCATACTGGATGATCAACACCATTTTTATCTTCTTGAATCAATATTGCTCCAACCCCAACATCACTTGCATCAACAGACAGTTTAAATGATTGGCTGAAATTTGGAGCTGTAAGAACTGATGCACTCTTAACTATGGCCTTGAACTCATCAAAAGCCTCCTGACATTTTTCATTCCAATGAAACTTAATTTTCTTGCTCAATAAATTTGTCATGGGTTCAGCAATTATGGAAACTTTCAACAAAATTTCCGATAGTATCCAGCCATACCTAAAAATCGCATCAGTTGCTTTTTACTGATAGGCAAAGGGAATTCAGAGATAGCCTTGACCTTAGCATCTATAGGTTTAACTTGTCCATGTCCCACAATATGTCCTAGAAATGTTCCACAAGCACGGCAAAACTCACTTTTGGATAAATTAATTGTCAAACAGGCATCAGTGAGTCTGTCAAAGAATTTCCAATCGCTAAATGATCTTTCCAGGTGTCGTTGTAGATGTTGACATCATCGATGTAAGCATCACAATTATCTAGACCAGAGGTAATCATGTTGATTATACGTTGACAAGTACTTGGCGAACCTTTCATCCCAAACGGCATCACTTTATATTGATAAAGTCCATCTGGAGTCACGAATGCCAAAATTTCCTTTGCTCTTTCCGTCAGTGGAATTTGCTAAAATCCTTTCAGTAGGTCAGATTTGGTGACATACATTGCATTTCCAATTTTATCAATGCTGTCATCGATTCTGGATAATGGAAATTAATCTGTTTTAATCACACTGTTCTCCTTTGTATAACCAGTGCACATGCGGAAAGTATTCTCTGGTTTCGGAACAAGTATACATGGTGAACTGCAGACACTTTTACTGGGATCTATGAAATCATTCTCCAGCAAATACTGAAATTCTTGCTTTTTTAGGATTCCTGTTTGAGAGGGTTCATCTTGTATGGGTGTTGTTTCACATGTGTGCAATTTACAATTTCAGCGTCATGGTAGACTTTATTTGTTCTTGTAGGAACATCTGGAAATAAGTGCTCATATTCAAGTAATAACGGTTTAAGTTCATTCCTTTTTTTGTTGGAAATGTGAAAGTTTCTGGTCCAGATTATTCATTTCTTCCGAAGATTTGTTGCTCCAAAATCAATAGAGTCCGATTGCATTCCTTCGCTTAAATCCTCACTGAGATTAACAGGTACAACTAAATTAATTGCATGATTAACCTGGCTATCTCTCTCAACATACTGGTACTCCTTTAATTTATTTACATAACAGGAGTATTATTATTGTGATTTAACTCACTCATTTCTTCTTGACTTTATAAGGGCCGTAATACCTAATCTGAAGAAAATCTCGAAGAATGAGCAAGAGATACATAACTCCATTACCAGACTCAAAAGTTCTCTCCATTGTAGATCTGTCGGACCATATTTTCACTTTTGACTTGAATTGTTGAACACCAGATTCGTACACAACTTGCTGGAATATTCCAGACATAAAATTTGACCCTTGATCTGATTGGACAGATTTGGAAAGGCCAAATTGAATAAAAAGCTTTATCAAAGCTTTTACTATTGTTTTAGTTTTAATATTCCTTAAAGGAATTGGCTGTGGGAATCATGTTGATGCACACATTATGGTTAACAAGTATTGGTTTCCTGACTTGGTCTTAGGTAAGGGACCGACACAATCTACCATTATTCTGCTAAATGGTTCATCAAATGCAGGAATAGGTTGCAGATGACCCTTAGGTATCTTCTGATTGAGTTTTCCGACCATTTTACAAGTATGACAAGATCTGCAGTATTTATAAACGTCACTTTTAATTTTTGGCCAATAGAAGTGATTCAAGATCTTGTCATAAGTCTTATTTATCCCTAAATGACCAGCTAAAGGAGTGTAATGGGCCAGACAAAGAATTTCCATGTCTGTAAGATTTTGGAACTACAATCTGATAGTTCACTGACCACTCGTCATCAGCAGATACCGCGAGTGGTCTCTATTTTCTCATAAGAATTCCATTTTGTAACGAAATAAAAAACATGTACTTATGTGGCTTCAGTTTCACACAAACAAACAGGAGGTCTCAGGATCTTTTTCCCGTTCGACGACAAATGATTGTCGTTTGTCATCCTGATTAGAATAAAGAGAATGAGTAGTTAAAAGAGGATCACTGTCATCAATACCACCTGATTGATCCAAACAAGGAGTGAAAGTGACCTCATCAAAAGCCTGACCAATACATGTGTCCACTAAAGGAATATTTTCCTGATCAACATCATGCTCAAAAGCTTTCTTTGCCATAGCTCTAGTAACTGCACAAACTGGGTATAAATCAGTGAATTCTTTTGCAATAGGATCGACTTTCTGATCCAAACAAGGTTTGTCAGTTACAAGTGGATTAACCACAACCTTATCTCCAGCTAGGTCATTGACTAGTAATAAATGAACGGTCTCGATGGATAAAGAAGACTCTGTTCTGACTGTTACGGGTCCTGAGACTAAGTCTGATGTCTGATGACAAATTTGCAGAATGGAGAGGAACATTAACAAAGTCGCACTTTACTCCCTGAATAAGGACACTCTTATTAGAAGAAAACTTCTCAGAAAAAGACAAAGTACCTGATAATAAAAGACTCTGAGAAGCTCCTGTGTCCCTTAAAATTTGATAGGGATAGGACTGGGCGAATCACCCATGAGTGATATAGAACTCTTTGACATGAATGGTTCATGATTCTACATAATAAACTCCGACTGGGGTTTATTAGACTCAACAAATGTATTGCTTTCAATACATGACCGTGACCTTGACCTCTTAGAAATAAGAGCATTTGGAATAGGTCTATGTTGATTCTGTTGCTTATTTTTCAATTTGTTGCAATCAGAAATGACGTGTCCTTTCTTCTTGCAATAGATACACGTAGGAAGAGGTGAGGAGTTTTGATTAATCTTATCAGAAACTTGAATTCCAAAAGTTGTGCCAGACTGAAATTTAGAAGGGCTGGTATTAGGCTGAAATATTGTTTTTCTTCACAAGATGACTGTTGAGTGGAATACTTACAAAAGAAATTTTATGAGCTAAGGTATACTCGTCAGCAGTACGGGCAGCATTTTCTAAGGTTTCGACCTTATGCTCATCAAGATAAGTCTTAAGGTCACTATAGACGCAGTTCTTGAACTCTTCAAGTAATACGAGTTGTCTTAGATTTTCGTAATCTTGATCATCTTTCTTGGCTAAGCACCATCTATCAAATAATTGCTCTTTTTCTCTCGTAAATTCGACATGAGTTTGTCCAGCTTCTTTTTTATAGTTCCTGAATTTTTGCCAATAAGCCTCTAGGACTAACTCATAACCCTTTAAGATTCATTCCTTTACCAGATCATAGTCAGTACTTTTCTGTACTGACAGGGAAGCATAGATGTCTCGGGGTTTGCCAGAAAGTATACTCTGTAATAATAGAGTCCAATGCTCTCTTGGCCATATCGAATTTTCAACAAGTTTTTGGAAATGAGGAAACAATTTGTCTGCTTCTTTTTCTCTAAAAGAGGATACTAACATAATATTCTTAGTAGCATCAAAACTTGAATTTGTATGTAAAGTGGGAATGTGTTTTTCACTTGCCAGCTCTAATTCTTTTAATATAGATTGATATTCCCTTTCTTCCTTCTCTCTTTCTCTGCAATTCATTGTCTTCCTTTTCTTTTTGCATTTGCATTTGTCTCTCTCTTCACTTTCTCCAATTGCATTTGCATTTGTTTCTAACTCTCCTCTTTCTCCAATTGCATTTGCATTTGTTTTTCTTCTTTCTATTACTGCAAGTGCATTTGTCTGTCTTTAAGCTCAAGCTTTCTTAACTCTAATTCCATCTTTTATTTTAATTTTAATTCCTTTACATTTATGTTTTAGTCTGATAGAGACTAACTAATGAAATTCAGAGCACTTTTATCCAAAACATTCTTTTCCACCAAATATTGGAACAAAATATTTTTTTATTTCTTGTTTCATTAAAGACGCTTTTGCCTCAGAAGGATCATATTTTCTGGCAAGCTGAATCAATTCATCTTTTTTCAAGAAATCTAACTGTTCCTAGGTAGGATTTGAAATAAAGATCTCCACTTTAGACGACATTGTAAGAAAGCTTGTTGATTTCACAAAAGATTTCTCAAATTTGTAATAATATTTGGGATTTAACAATTCAGAAACTAGGAGAATATAAATTTCAAAAACAAATTTTTCTGAAATATTTTAGCAAAATTTGTATCCCGGTCGAGCGCCCAATTTTCTGTTACGAGTCTAAAATAAGTAACAGAAAAGAGTGAAAGACAACAAGCTTTGTAAACTTTAACAAATAATTTATTTCCCTAAAATACAAAGTGAAAATGAGAAAAAAGAACTTACGAATTAAATCCCAAAATAATGCAAGGGTTATAGACTGATAATAATCCTGATAGTAAGTTCATACACATAGAGAATAATGAAGCTATTATTAGTTGTTTACATAATGAAATAAAAGAAAGTCAGTCAGGTCAAGCAGAACTCAATTTTGGTCAAGGTCAAGTCCAGCATACAATGTTACATTTCAATAGCATGTAATAAAATGTAAATTCTTGTGCAGTTTTAAATTAGGAGAGACGTTTCTTATAAGAGTTATGAAAAATGTAAGGATTTGTTCCTTTATGCAGCGTAAAAGTACTTTGTGTTGTCCAATTAGATAGGTAAGTGTCACAGAAACATAAGATGTTTGCATTTTTAAAAGGTGAATTTTAGTACTTTCAGGGCTGGAAAATGCCAAAGATAGCTCTGACATTTGGTTTATTTTGGTATAATGTTTTCTTCTTGGGTTGGAAAACAGTCACATTTGCAGGGTTCAAAGGGTTTGATCTTTATATTAGGGCACATTGTACAGATAATGTTTCTTTGTGATGTGATAGAGGTGGCTAATTCTCTTCAACCTAAAGACATTCACATGGGAACATCCTAAATGTTCCCAAAACGTATCATGATGATTGATGATGATTTGTGTCAGGTAGCTTCTGGCAGTACCATAAACAACAAAATCATAGCCCAGCTTGGATCAAATAAAGGTTTAATATAGGTTAAGAACGATGTTTCTCTAAGCACGCGAATCGCTACTACTTTCAGTAAATCATGGGTTTTCAAGCATTTAGCTTTCAGTTCCTTCATGTGTGGAATGAAAGTACATTTTCTGTTGAAGCCAATAACTAAAATCTTTGTTTCCTCAGTCACTGGTATAGGTGTTCCGTCTAGCATGAGTTTAGGATCATTTTGTTTCTTTCGTAGCTGACAGAAATGAATGCATGCTCGTTATGATTTTGCGACTTAAAAACCACTGATAGTGGCACAATTTTGAATCATGTTTACATTTTGGTGCAATTGTCAATCAGTTGTATGCATGTGTTTCGCTCAAGAACATATGAAGAAATTGTCGGCATATAACAAACAATTCACATCAGGAACCAAACATTTGGTAATGTATTAATTTTGATATTAAAAAGAGTGACAGATTAAATACTGCTCATGGGTACACCAATCTCTTGCTCGTACATGTCGGAGAAAGTGGATCCCACTCGTAGGACTATACGGTCACAAACTTGAGTAACAGAAAAGATGCAAAGCCAACAATTTTTATAAAACTTAACAAACAGTTTAGTTATCAAGGTTATAAATGAAAAATATAAGAGGAACATACAGTATTATGAAGTAAATCCAAGGTAGTTCATATACAGGTCTTTGAAACTCCCAAAAGAAAGTTTCTTATAAATTTCAATGCCGGAAATGTACTGGTCCTCCAAGAACCGTAACGTTGTCAAGATGCAAGATGGCGTTGTCCAGAATTGTTTAGAATAATTTATAACAGTCTAGAATAATATTATAGTCCAAATAATGAGCACTTTTTATTTCCACTGAACTGTCCAAGCATGAATAAGAATTATAAAAATTAGATAATATCACGTACCAGGAGTTACAAAAGATATAGATATTCATAACACGTTTAATTCACTATTTGAAAGAAAGTTCTATATAAAAGTGGGTAGACGGCCTTTAAGACCCAGATCGTGTAGGTCATTTATTCTTACGTTTTTTCATGGTGTATCATAGGCCTTTAACAAATCAAAGGAAACAACTACTAAATAACTACCAAATGATTTTTCTTGATAAAATCAACGCGGGTAAATACTCAGAAGGAAGTCTGTTGGAAGTGGATTTTGTAATTCGTACACTGTACTTCCGTCACGAGATACTATCATGTAAGGTAGGATGTGATGTACGAGCATGTGATAAATTTAGACCCATCATTTAAGTTACTCACCTTGCCGGCAGGATTCACCTAGAAAAGAAACTGCAGTTATGGCAATTGAAAATATTGCGTTTACAGAACATGTTGTGTAGTGGCGTTTTATCGCGCGTCAGCCGAATAGTGGCTATGTAGTGGTGACATAGGATAGATTTTCGAAGATGTAAAAGTGATCTGCACAAAAGTAAACGTGAAGTGCGACAAGATAAAATATTAAACGTAACATGATTAAGATTATTTAAAAATGTATACAGAAATAAACGAAAAGCAACACATGTAAAATCATTGAAATATATGTCTAAATTGTTATAAAAGCCGCACTGCTTCAAAATATTAAAGATTGTGTCTGGTGGTACATCATCATACAGTTTCTTAATGAACCCGACATAGAAATGCTTCTGTCTGAGATAGTGGAAGTCATTAACACTCGACACGAACGTGTTTCATTGTACGTGGACACTGGCATGACAAGCACTCTGGTCAAGTTTTACCCTTAAGGAGGTATGCATGAGGCAGGCATGTGTATCCGAGGTAGGCATGTGTGTCCGAGGCAGGCATGTGTGTCCGAGGCAAGCATGTGTGTCCGAGGCAGGTATGTGTGTCCGATACAGAACTGGGGCACTAGCAACTCATGCCTCCGAGGAATGCCACTCACCAATAATGAGTTTGTGGAGTTTACATTACACGTATTTGTCAAGCATGACGAACATGAATGTTTGAAGTCAGTATATAGAATCTTCCAGTTGGAGAATGCAGGACGTCTTAGTTTCTCTTTTGCTGCCCTTTCATTACCATTTATTCAAATGTCACTAGACAGCCAAATGTGCACACTACTTTCCTAGAATGCATGACAAAAATCATGTTTTTGTCATATCTGGGGTATTAACAAGTTGTCAGCGATAAGATTCTGCAAGGTTTCTAGTGTAGAAAGTGCATCCGAAAATGATGAAATTTGTATTTTCTGCAGTAAAAGTGAGACCTTATCAAGTAACCGACTCGAAATGGTGTCATGGAGTATTGCAATGCCAGCTCCTACTTTGTCTTCATCTTTCGCACCGCGGCATACAGGGACGCATGGCTATGATATGAGGTCTGATTTCATTAACTTTAAAGAACAGGAGGTTTCGAATTCACGTACCCAAATAGTATTTTGGAAGCTTTTGATAACCACGTTTGTGAGCTAGGAACACCGAATTTTTAACAAATTAAAGTTTGCTGTTTCTAAGTGATGACCAAGTACTGTGAAGGTACAGACTCTGGCATTTGGGCCTAAACACGACATCGTATATGAGGTTAGATGGATTAGAAGATAGTTTGGTAGCATACTGAAAAGCCCGTTTCGTTCTTTGTACGGATTGGAGGAGTAGTGATGAGGTAAACGTTGTATGAAAAGACATTGCAAGGACTTTCGTAAACGTACACAGGAACCCAAGAAAAGTTATCTAATACTGTCCAATGTTTCCATGCAAACTAGAGTGAGCGACAAATTTATTTTTCCGATTTCTCTACCACTCAACTCCTGTTTGCTGACTGTTTGCCATCCGAGTACAAAAGGACCATTTAAGATTATTAATTTCATCATACATTTTATATTAGTTTATTGACCTATACACGTTTTCAATCATATGCGCTCACAACAATGACTTTCAAACACCTTTTTTGCACGCTAGAGATATTTACTGCAGCGAGGTATCCTGTCATCCCACGGATTCAAGCAACGTATATTTTTTAGTTCTTAGATTGCACAAGCAGTCAGTGCAATTTCTATCATAAACTGCAATCCAACACTCGGCTCTAGCTTATCTCCAAACGGATTATTAACTTCTTGCATGTGTAACAAAATCAAAAATGAAATAGCCAACACACCACCAAAATTTGCCTGATGACTGATGCTCTCTGTCTTAATGACAACGTCAGGTTTGAATTTTAATTAAAGAGTCTGTTTAATGTCGCAGCATTATTCCGTTAATCTTTAAAGATTTATTAAACTCAGGGGATATACAAACAACTATTAGATTTCGCTTTAGCTCAGTTATAGTATTTCATTTAACTTGGCAGTTGCGTCATTTGCGTCGGTGCTGTAATATGTGCCGTACATATTTATATAACTTCCTCAGAAACTATCGGCCCTTTAAATCGTGACTAAATATAAATTTTAGTGGCTTTCCAGGTTTTCTCGAGTATATCTCTATATCTCTATAGTTTTAGGTTAATTATTTAGAATAGGATGGAAATCTTTGTCAAGATTGTTTTAAAGTGAGTATCATAACACAAAGAGAAACCAAAACTCTTACCGCCGCTTCGGAATAATACAGATTTAATATTTTTTATTATTTTCCTCTTTTGACTAATAGAGTTTTCCTTCATTTATACTGTAAATAATCTGAAGATAATGCACGTACGAAATACATAGATTAATTACATGTGGTAGATCGCCTGCATCTGTATATCCAGCTCTGTATTTGACTGATACTCAGTTCAAAGAAATGATTCTTACCTGTACCTCTAAACATTCAAATAATTCGCAATTTTCTTACTACATTTACACTATAGGATCGACTGCAATAAAGACATGACTGACGACTGTGCCATAAAGACATGACTGACGAATGTGCAATAAAGACATGACTGACGAATGTGCATAAAAGACATGACTGACGAATGTGCAATAAAGGCACGACATTTATTTTACAGGTTATCAAGTAAATTGCATCAGCTGATCCTCATTCAGCGTTATAAAGTTGAGGAACATTTCTTTGGTATATATTATACATATATATTTGCATGTATGACATTTTGTCTCTATACCGTGATTCCATTCGTGGGATTTATACTTCATAAGAAGACTTTATACTAAGTCCTATGGAATTTTGTTTTGGGGGGGGGGGCACATTGCATATCTAATTTACCTTCATAGTTTTATTAGAGGAATTCAAAAATATTGTTCTTTTACAACATAATTCGATTAGTTGATTCTATGCATAATTTTTGTTTTCGTTTCTTTACAGGGCATCTTTGTTTCCATCCTTTATTGTTTTCTCAATGGAGAGGTTAGTAGACTTGAACTGACAATTCAAAGCAATTTAACGATCTTATCAAACCAGTTAGAAAACTGCCTCTAATATTTAGTTCTTATTCAGTCGGTTTTCCTAGGGTAGGTTCTGTTTGAATGCTGTTACCATGCTTCGAATATTACTTCCGGCTCAAAACTGTCTAATTTGCAAATGAAACTTTACTCCTGCTTAACAAAATAACTATGCAGATATCGTTCACAATATTGTTTTATTATGCAACGTCAGTTTTAGTCGATACTTTGTCAAGAAGACTCACTTCACATATCTTGACTGAAATAATAAAAATTATATTTAATGGTAACATCTCCATCCTCGCATTTAAGTGTGTAGCTTCTTTTAAATGATTCAGTGTATGTGGAAGGAAAACGCCTAGCACGCCTGTATTTTATACATAAATAATGAATCGATATCATAGTTTTTAAGCGTCATATGCATGAAAATAGATGAAGAAATATCCGGAACAATGATATTCTACTGGATATCACCGAAAAATAAATTTCTCAGTTAGCTTGGAATTAATGCAGAAACTGATGACAATTCTAGCTTCATGTAAAATCGACTAAATTTTCCAATTTCAGGTGCGACGAGTTCTTCGGCAGAAGTGGTATCGTTTTAAAATCAGCCATTTAAATCACCGGGCGAGCAGTAGACGTCGAAGTTCAAGGACATCGTCTTTTTTCCTATCCCAAACTGAGGTACATCCTTTGAAGGCAATTCGCGAAACGTTATGTCCCAATAGACATGGACGCCATATTTGTGACAGTTCATCAACCTCTGAACCAGAATATCTAGTAGAGGGTTTCACGCAGTGCTGCACTTGCAATTGGTCATGTGACCACTGTAATAGGGATATACAGCTAGTTCCAAAAGGATAAAAATCATGTATAAATGGACAGCTTGTTAATATGCTATTACCCTATGGTCTTTCGTTAGAAAACGTTTCAGTATGAATGGAATACGTTCGTTACGTGTATGGTACTCACAGTACAAGCAAGGGTGTGTGGAGCCCAGCAGAATAATCGCACTATGTACCTCATGTTTACCTCAGATAATTAATCAGCTGTATACATTAAATGAAATTTCTAGAGCTATTTATCTGAACTTGAAACAATTTTTTTTTATTTCGATTGGTATATAAATGCAAACAGACATGCACATATACGTCGTCATGCGCACAAATATTCACATAAAAATTATTACTTACCAATTAATCAACATTTACTTAAGTCATAAACAATGCTCAGTAAACATATACAGTTATATATTCATATTGATAATCTATTCGCTCACGAATACGTCCTTGCCTTTTACATAACATTTATTAACGTTGTTGTTTTACCTAACAAGTAGTAGTGAACAGGATAGAATGTGATGTCCGACTTTAAATATCTTATTTTTACTGTGGGCATACCAAAACTTGAATAGTTTCCATAAATAATGTCTAATCGGAAGTCCAAATTAATATCGATTACTTGGAACAATATCGCGAAGTCTTAAGAAGGATGCATGTCTAGGTTTGAATTATTATCACTTACAATGGGCATCATTTGTTTTTACTAAAACATATGTATTTGAGCTAAAATGAAGTCTCATCCATCGAGTTACATTTTGTAGTAGTTATAGTACCATTAGCAGTGTGAGGGTAGAACGAAATGTCAGCACAATAATGACTTAATGGTGACGATTAGAAAGTAAAATTCCAAAAATGTTTTGAAATACATTTATAAGTTTTGCTGATGCAAAGTTAATGACACCGATAAAAAGGAAAATTGAAAGTTATATTTCAGGTCTTACTTTCAGCTTTAACTGGTTGAGTGTTTAAACATAAATATAAAATTTCTTTAAAGGGTTTCTTTCCAGTTTGTTTTACACTTTTAGTGTGGTTGGAGCATTTCAAATACTCAGTGCTATAATATCAAGAACAAAAGGCCGATCATAGAAACCCTTGCTATTTTCCCGAAAAACAGGTCTGCTTTGTATGCACATTTTACATTACCAGTCAAAAACCGAGAGCCTGTGACGTTAGGGAAGGAAATCGGATTCCCGCGATAGTCCGTGGTGGCGTAGTTAATAATGTTACGTGTAGGCTCGTACAAAAGTAACAAAAGAAAAGAATGTAGCCAACAAGCTTTCTAAATTTTAACAAAATAATTTTTTCCCCTTGAAAACAATGTAAAAATATGAAATAGGACTTACGGTTTGTGAAAATAACCCAAAAATTAATCCTAGAATTCAAAAATATAAGTCCTATCACTAAAAGTTCTAATTGAATCTAAGTTCGAATCTCGATGAAGTTCCAATATGGAAGGCGATGACGACAGATGAGGTCGTTGTACTGATGGCAGCAGTTCCTCGTTGAATTACAATTTCTAATGTTCCCATTTAGAATACCAGAATAAATTTCCACTAAATGTCTTTGTCCAAGAATTTTTATAAAGAAGAGCACTTGTGTGTTTTCCAGAGAATATAAATTATTAAATTCACAAAATAGAAGAAGTCTAAATCAAACTGGCATCAACATAAAAAACACCTTGAGCTATAAAGGTGTGGAATACGACTGACTAAATCTACTACAAACGTCTGCTTTAACCCACGATTTTAGATCAGATGATGGCTCACGTGATGGGGCAACGTGATCACTAATTTGAATAGCGCAGTAGAAACAAAAATGCCATTTAGCACGTAGCCTAGAATAGCCCTATCTAAGAATCAGATTCTCACGCTGGAAATAAATAATAAAAGAAAGGCAGCTTACAACCTAGCTAACATGTGGGCCGAACATGACCTTGGTAATAACCAATCATTTTCATTCAATGTTTAAAAAATCGGAACCAAGATTAACAACTAGGTTAGCTGCAAATAAAAATGCAGCAGTCATTTTGCGTTCTAAACAGACTAAAAGAACAGAACTAAATTTACTGGGAAATATATCAAATCTAGTAAAACTATTATCCTTACAATAAAATGAATGAAACAACAATAAAAGAAAGAATTCAGAGCTAACACACAAGCAATTTGATTGCATATACGTAACACTTCCCCCCATAAAGAAAAAGAAAGATTTATGTAATAAAACTTTCTGTTTACCATATGGAAATCATTCATGAGGTAAAACAATATTACGTGAGAAAACTCTTATGAATTATACAAAGTGTGCATGAAATAATATTTCTGTCCACGGGAAAGTGCATCTGCAATCAAATTGCCTTTTCCTTTGATGTGCCTGATGTCAAGATTATATTCTTGTAAAAACACTCTGCGTTAATAATCTTTGATTTTTTATTTTTCATCTTGTCGATGAAAGGAAGGGGGTTGTGATCACTAAACATAACAACCATAGAAGGAGCTGAACTATTGTAAACTTCAAAATGCTGCAATGCCAATATTAAAGCCCAAACATTCTTCTCGATTGTTGAGTAATTTCTTTGGTGCTTATTTAATTTCTTAGAGAAATAGCACACTGGATGATCAACACCATTTCTGTCTTCTTGAATCAATACTGCTCCAACCCCAACATCACTTGCATCAACAGACAATTTAAAAGATTGACTGAAATTTGGAGCTGTAAGAACCGGCGCACTTTTAAGTATGGCTGTTAACCTATCAAAATCCTCATGACATTTTTCAGTCCAAAGAAACGTGTTTTTCTTTCTCAAGAAGTTTGTCAGGGATTCAGCAGTGTTTGAAAAATTGGAACAAAATTTCATATACTATCCAGCCATACCTAAAAATCGCATCAGTTGCTTTTTATTGACAGGCACAGGGAAATCAGAGATAGCCTTGACCTTAGCATCTATAGGTTTAAGTTGACGATGTCCCACAATATGTCCTAGAAAGGTTACACAAGCACGGCAGAACTCACTTTTAGATAAATTGATTGTCAAATTTGCATCAGTGAGTCTGTCAAAGAATTTCCGAGTCGTGGCTAGATGTTCTTTCCAGGTGTCGTTGTAGATGATGACACATCATCGATGTAAGCATCACAATTATCTAGACCAGAGGTAATCATATTTATCAAGCATTGAAAAGTACTTGGTGAACCCTTCATCCCGAACGGCATTATTTTATATTGATAGAGTCCATCTGGAGTCACAAATGCCGAAATTTCCTTTGCCCTTTCCGTTAGTGGAATTTGCCAAAATCCTTTCAGAAGGTCAAATTTGGTGACGTACTTGGCATTTCCAATTTTATCAATGCAGTCATCGATTCTTGGTGATGAAAATGAATCTGTTTTTGCCACACTGTTCACCTTCCTATAATCAGTGCACATACAGAAAGTTTTATCTGGTTTCGGAACAAGTATACATGGTGAACTATAGTCACTTTCACTGGGCTCTATGAAATCGTTCTCCAGCAAATACTGAATTTCCTTTTTCAAGTATTCCTGTTTGAGAGGGTTCATCCTGTATGGGTGTTGTTTCACAGGTTTTGAATCTACAATTTCAACGTCATGAAAAAATGTGTTTGCCCTTGTAGGAATATCTGAAAACAAGTGCTCATATTCGAATAATAACTGTTTAAGTTCATTCCTTTCTTGTTGTTGCAAATGTAAACGTTTCTGGTCCAGATTTGTTTAATAATTTCCGAATTCCCAAGATTTGTCGCTCCAAAATCAACAGTGTCCGATTGAATTTCTTCACTTAAATCCTCAGTTTGTGGGACAGGTACAACTAAATTAATTGCATGATTTACTTGGCTATCTCTTTCAATATACTAGTACTCCATTACTTTATTTAGATCAGAGTACTGTAATTATAATTTAATTCATTCATTTTCGTCTTAACTTTGTAAGGGCCGTAAAGTCTAATTTGAAGACAATTTTGAAGAATGAGCAAGAGAGAATGAACTCTATTACAAGACTCAAAAGTTCCCTCAATTAAAGTTCTGTGAAAGCATAATTTCACTTTTGACTTGAATTGCTGGGTGCCAAATTCAAGCATGACTAGCTGGAAAATTCCAGACATGAAATTTGACCCTTGATCTGATTGTACAGATTTAGGAAGGTCAAATGAGTAAAAAAAAAATTTATCAAAGCTTTTACTATGGTTTTGGTTTTAATATTCCTTAAAGAAATTGCCTATGGGAATCTTGTTGACGCACACATAATGGTCAACAAATATTGGTTGCCTGACTTGGTCTTAGATAAGGGACCAACACAATCTACCATAATTCTGCTAAATGGTTCGTCAAATGCAGGAATTGGTTGCAGATGAGCCTTAGGTATCTTCTGATTGAGTTTTCCTACCATTTGACACGTATGACAAGATCTACAAAATTTACAAACATCAGTTTTGATTTTTGGCCAATAAAAGTGAGTCAATATCTTGTGATAAGTTTTATATATCCCTAAATGACCAGACAGAGGCGTTTCATGGGCCAAACTAAGTCTTTTATGTCTGTAAGATTTTGGAACTACAATTTGATAGTTCACTGACCATTCTTCACCAGCAGGTACCTCGGAAGGTCTCCATTTTCTCATAAGAATTCCATTTTTAATTAAAAAACAGGCAGGTACTTCAGTAGCTTCATTTTCACTAATGGCCCTCTGAAACAAACAGGAGATCACAGGAACTTTTTCCTGTTCGACGACAAGTGATTGTCGTTTGTCATCCTGATTAGATTAAATAGAACGAATAGTTCAAAGAGGATCACTGTCATCAATACCTTTTGATTGATCCAAACAAGGAGTGAAAGTGACCTCATCAAAAGCCTGACCAATACATGTGTCAGCTAAAGGAATATTTACCTTATCAAAATCATTCTCAAGAGCTTTCGTTACCATTGCTCTGGTAACTGCATAAGCTGGATATAAATCAGGGTATTCTTTATCAATAGGATAAACTTTCTGATCCAAAGAAGGCTTGTGAGTTACATGAGGATTAACCACAACCTTGTCTCCAGCTGGGTCGTTGCCTAGTAACAAATGAATGCCCTCAACGGGTAAAGTAGACACTATACCGACTGTCACAGGTCATGAAACTAAGTCTGATGACAAATGTACAGAATGGAGAGGAACATTAAGAATGCAGCACTCGACTCTCTGAATGAGAACACTCTCATTAGAAGAAGACTTCTCAGAAAAAGGGAAAGCACTTGATAATAAAAGACTCTGAGAAGCTTCTGTATCCCTTAAAATTTAAATAGGGATAGGATTGGCCAAATCACCCAAGAGTGATATAGAACCCTTCGACATGAATGGTTCATAATTCTCCATAATAAAATCAGACTGGGGTTTATTAGACCCAACAAATATATTGCTTTCAATACATGACCGTGACCATGACCTCTTAGAAATAAGAGCATTTGGGATAGGTCTATCTTGATTCTGATGCCTATATTTCAATTTGAAGTAATCAGAAATGACGTGTCCTTGTTTCTTGCAATAGGTACACGTAGGAAGAGACAATAATTTTGAATCAGGTTTAGCTTGGTTTTTAAAAGTTGTGCCAGATTGAGTTTTAGAAGGAGTTGTATTAGGCTGAAAGACCTTTTTTACCTGTAGACTGCTGAGTGAAAGATTTGCTAACAATAGGAACTTTATGAGCTAAAGAATACTCATTAGCAGCAAGAGCAGCATTTTCCAAGTTTTCGATCTTATGCTCTTCAAGATGAGTCTTAATGTCACAATGGACACAGATCTTGAACTCTTCAAGTAATACAAGTTGTTTGATATTTTCAACATCATGTTCAACTTTCTTGGCTAAGCACCATCTCTCAAATAACTGCTCTTTTTCTCTTGCAATTTCGACATAAGTTTGTCCAGCTTCTTTTCTAAAGTTCCTGAATTTTTGCCGATAAGCCTCAGGAACTAACGCATAACCCTTTAAGATATAGTCCTTAACCAAATCATAGTCAACACTTTGGTGTACTGACAGGGATGCATAGATTTTCCGAGCTTTGCCAAAACGTGCACACTGTAATAATTGAGTCCAATGCTCCCTTGGCCATTTCAAATTTTCAGCAACTTTTTAAAAATAAAGAAAATATTGATCTACTTCCTTTTCGCTAAAAGGAGGACTAGCCTAATATTTTTTTGCAATGTCAAAACTTGAATTTGTATGTGAAGTGGGATAGTGATTTTCTCTTGCCACCTCCATTTCTTTCATTTTAATTTGAAATTCCTTTTCATACTTCTCTTTTTGCATCTGTAAGTGCATTTGTTCTTTCTGTAATTGTATTTGTTCTTTCTGTAACTCCAATTGCGTTTGCATTTGTTCATCATTCTCTCTCTCTCCTGTCTCTCTCTCCTCTTTTTCAAATTGCAATTTTAATTGTTTATCATTCTCTCTTTCCTGTCTCTCTCTCCTCTTTCTCAAATTGCAACTGCAATTGTTTCTCTCTGTCCTGTTTCTGAAGCTCGAGCTTCCTTAACTCCAATTCCATCTTGTATTTCATTTTTAATTCCTTTACTTTTATGTCAGAGTCTGATACAGACATACTGACCGAAGCCAAGACACGTTTATCAAAAAGATTCTTCTCTACCAAATACTGAATCAAAATGTTTTTAATTTCTAGTTTCGTTAAGGAAGATTTTGCTTCAGAAAGATCGTATTTTCTGGCAAGTTCAAGCAATTCATCATTTTTCAGACGTTCCAACTGCTCCTGAGTAGGACTAGAAAGAAACGTCTCCACTTTTGATGACATTGTGATTAAACGCCTGCTGTTTTCACTAAAGATTTCAAACAAAATATGAAATAGTACTTGGGATTTAAAAACTAGGGGAATTCAAATTTTTTTTAAAAAAATTCTGAAATATTTTAGTCAAAATTCATATATCCTGGACGAGCCCCCAATTTTCTTTTGTTACGTGTAAACTCTTAGAAAAGTAACGAAAGAAAAGAGTGAAGCCAAGAAGCTTCGTAAAGTTTAACAAAATAATTTTTTTCCCTAGAAAACAATGTAAAAATATGAAATAGGACTTACGGTTTGTGAATATAATCCAAAAATTAATCCTAGAATTCAAAAATATAAGTCCTATCACTAAAAGTTCTAATTGAATCTAAGTTCGGATCTCGATGAAGTTCCAGTATATAAGGCGATGACCTCAGATGAGGTCGTTGTACTGATGGCAGCAGTTTCTCGTTTAATTACAATTTCTAATGTTCCCATTTAGAATACCAGAATAAATTTCCACTAAATGTCTTTGTCCAAGAATTTTTATAAAGAAGAGCACTTGTGTGTTTTCCAGAGAATATAAATTATTAAATTCACAAAATAGAAGAAGTCTAAACCAGACTGGCATCAACATAAAAAACACCTTGAGTTCTAAAGGTGTGGAATACGACTGACTAAATCTACTACAAACGTCTGCTTTAACCCACGATTTTAGATCAGATGATGGCTCACGTGACGGGACTGCATGATTTCTAATTTGGACAGC
Source organism: Megalonaias nervosa (assembly GCA_016617855.1). Taxonomy (NCBI): domain Eukaryota; kingdom Metazoa; phylum Mollusca; class Bivalvia; order Unionida; family Unionidae; genus Megalonaias; species Megalonaias nervosa. The sequence continues at coordinate 51,992 of JAECUM010018347.1, forward strand.
GTAGTTAAAAAAATGCCATTTAGCACGTAGCCTAGAATAGCCCTATCTAAGAATCAGATTCTCACGCTGGAAATAAATATAAAAGAAAGACTGTTTACAACTTAGCTTACACGTAGCCCGAACATGACCTTGGTAATAACCAATCATTTTCATTCAATGTTTACAAAATCGGAACCAAGGTTAACAACTAGGTGAAAATAAAAATGCAGCAATCATTTTGCGTTCTAAACAGACCAAAAGAACAGAACTAAAATTTACTGGGAAAATATGAAATCCAGTAAAAATATTATCCTTGCAATAAAATGTAATGAAACAAAACTAAAAGAAAGAATTTAAAACTAACACACAAGCAATTTAATTACATATACGTAACAATAAAGCATTAAGCATCTGCAAAATGTTAAAATCAAACTCATCTAATAAGTAACTTTTTCTTGGAATAATACAAGTACGAATTTTGAACGCAGCCAAATTTAGAAACATAGTTTCACACACAAATATCCTACTAGACGCTGCCTTTTTGGCAAATATTTAACCCGAGAACTGCCATACCTACTTTTATTATGTATGTAACAAGTGTATGTAGGATTTGGTGGTGTTCATATTATTCAGGAATATCTATGATTCCTCCTGTATACTTACTATTCACCTGTCGTTTAATTAACACTAGTTAATATTTCTTTTGCACGTGTTATAAATTTCTACGTTCAGTTTTTGCTATATTGATTCAACAATGGTGTTTGTTGATTCTTTGATGTATTTTATGGGAAGGGCTAATTTATTGTGATTAGAAATTCTTTGCACCGTGTATCGATAGCATTACAGTAAAGAGATTGATATTCTGATTTTGCTCATCAAAAATAAAGGCGAGATAAGAACGCTTTCTAAGAGGTGTTCTATTGTTTGGTCAACTTTTACAGAAGCGATTCAGTTTGTGATTTATGTCAAGATGATATCAGAATTCAAACAATCAGTGCAATATAAATAAAAAGATAAAAAGAATAAAAACGAATAACTTATACAACTTATACATTTACTCTAAAATAATCTTTGCGTGACAAAAACTGATTGTATGAATAGAATAATAATAACAAAATAAAAAAAATGAAAAATTTCAGACGATGATAATAATTAAAGTTGTAACAATAATAATAGTATTAATAATAATCTTAATGATGATGATTTAAGTTGGAATTAAATAATAATAATAATAATAATAATAATGATAATAATAATAATAAAAGATAATGATGATGAAAATGAAAAGCAATTATAATTGTTGTTATCTTCATCTTCGTCATTATTATCATTGTTTTCATAAAATAAAAAGTATCCTAAATGAAGTTGGTAAGTCTTCTGTTAATGATGTCATGAATTCTAAAATTTATCTAATAAAATGTTAGAATAATAGAGTAAGAAGTACCAGTCAACGTGTAGTTACCATATTTTACATAATACATACTGTCATGCGCACATCAGTACCAGTGATCTCAAATACAACAGACATTGGTATATAGACTGACATATGGTTATATTTGTTTGATAAAGTGGATAGTTCAAGTGATTAAAGTAAAAACATAACACATACCGATGTATAGTGCACTAGTACAATTTTGTTCAGCCCTACTCAGACATCACTGCGTCATGTCACCGGGCAAAATGTTTATGTTCCAAGATCTCGACTGATCGCCCTAACGTAGAACAGTCAATTTTCATATTTACAGCTTATCTGGTTGCAATTAGGCACGAGAGGGCTTTGAAAATGTTGCAAATACATATTTATTATATGTAGATTGCACAAGATAATTTTAAAACTCCGAAAGAAACCCTTTATTGCCACCCTAACCGTTATATACATATATATTAGACATAACTGTACACTCAAGGATATTATGTGTCTTGGATCATTTGAAATAAAGAAGTTTTTATTCCAATCCCGTTACCAAGTTCTCTTTTATTTTTCTTTACATATCATGAATGAGCCTCTGCTCCTTGCGTTTTTTATTGTGGAAGATATGGAAGATAAGTGTTACTTACGTTAAGTGAACAATATGAATATTCTCACAAAATCCTTCCAGCGATAAATTTTCTTTCAGTATGTTTCATATTCATGACCCGTTTGATGCTAAAATTATCATGTTGACCGTTATTTATATTACAATTTAACTTTGAATGCAGTATACTGTAAACAGAAAAAAACTTGCTTGTTATTAATATCTGGCAATTGTGGGACCTTTCATCTTTTCGAACAGGATGCAGAACACACAAGTTCTGATAGATCGGTGAGTGTAAAGTTTGTTGCTTTGACTAACATCTCATTCATTTCAAGAAATTGTTTTATGATTTTTCATTGACACAAAATCGCAGTTATTAATATATATCTCTGTTTCCAAAGATGCTCGCAAATATTTGGTTCACGGACTTTAGTAACAGATATGTACTGTAATACACTGCTGCACTTTTGAGACTAATTCCAACTCAAGCAAGGAACTGTAGCGAATGACGTGTTTTTGAGTGATAAGTGTCGTTTGTGTTTTTGGTGTGTATAAGCTTTTATTTGCTAACGTTTTTCGTTTTAATATACTAATCATGTCATCAATCCATTGAAATATGAAGCAGTTAGCTTTAGGAATGACACAATTTTTACTGTTGTCAGCAGAAACATGCCCATTTCAGAATTAGGACAGTTATGCATGTGTGAACGACTCTTGCTGTAGAAGGAACGTTTGTTAGCCAATTTATTTTTATGTCAATATTACATACTTTCAAATTAGTTTTCATATCTAATGAAAATGGCGTGAGCTTGGAGTTTTGTCCTGTTCCAACAGTAATGTTTGCTCCTCAAAACTCACTGCAAGAAGAAACACAAAGATGCCATATCCATAAACTTGATTTCTTTATTCTTGCTTCATACTCCATTGTATTCATGACTTCCGGTTGGACCTTTATATATATGAGCTTGAATTATATCATGCAAAAGACACCATCTGGGTATGATGTATGCATATCATTTCAGATGTCAAAACATGTTGCGGCCTAGAGGCAACAGTAATTCAGATACGAGTTGATGCAAGTAAAGTTATAAACTCAAAAAATTATATTACTGCACGTAAATTTTAAATTATACATTCTTCAGAACCAACAACGACAGCATGCATTTTGTTATCAATTTGATTTTGACAAACAATATTGAACTCACTGAGATACCTGTCTTGGCAACATGGTGTTTAAATAATTTAAATGTGCTTTGTTATTTTGGTTTTGTCTTCTTTTATAAATATTTATATACTCACAGTGAATAAACGTGCAGGTACATGCATGTATCTTATAGGTTATTCCATGTGATTTTTATTCGTATATTTAATGTTTGAGAAAATATATGTGGTATCACGAATTTAATCGACAATACATTGGATTAGGTCTAAAATAACGTTGT
>JAECUM010018348.1:0-13025 GCA_016617855.1 Megalonaias nervosa
CACACACACACACACGCACGCACGCACACACACACACACACACACACATATTTCCACGGAAGTTGTTGTTGTAAGGTTTAACGCCATTTTTAAGCACAAGAAAGGCTATACATGGCGGCCAGTATAACTGGAGGAGTAGGAACCCTGGAAAACCCCGCGAAGAACCACCGACCCACGAGAAGTTACTAGCAAGCTTTCTCACGTGCCCACGTTAGCCGACGTTAGCCGAGCCTGAGACTCGAACACACGCAGACAGAGGTGAGATGGCAATGATCCGGAACGGTGAGAGCTTTAGACTACTCGGCCACTTGGGACCCCTCTATGTATGCATGTATGTATGTATGTATGTATGTATGTATGTATGTATGTATGTATATGCCTTTGAAAAAGACTCATTAAGAGTCGAAAGCGCTCAGGCCAGTTAGATACTAGTTTTGCACTGTTCGTTGTCAGTTTATTGCATTTATGTTAATCGGATTGATTAACACGTGATCCCTTGCTGGACCCAGTGCACTTGAAAGGACTGTTATTCGCCATATGATTTGTATTCTATATATATATATATATATATATATATATATATATATATATATATATATATATATATATATATATATATATATATATATATATGTGATATGTGTGTGTGTGTGTGTGTGTGTGTGTGTGTGTGTGTGTTTATAGTATACTAGGAATCAAAAATTGTCATCTAGGTCTGGATTCTGCACCATACAGATCAATAGACAGGGCGACTAAAATGCATTTTGAAACATAGGTACGAAAACTGATATGCGCATTTGTAAATTAAACAAGTTTGACACTGCCAATTTAGTCGTTCTAAAATGCTATTCACGCACGTAAAGCATAAAATGTTTTGGAACTTTAATAACACCGAATAGGTCATGAACGAGTTTGCTTTACGATTGATTGGTGCGAACTGCAGGAAAACCTTCGATTAATAGCCTGCCTTTTTTATAGATGGCATTTGTATTCAGTTTAAACAAGCATGTTCGCCTACACTTTTAACATCACAGTAGTGTATTTGTTTTTTCCCTGATGCTGCAGGGAATCAACAAGCCTGAGTATGATTAATTACGCTCGTAAAGTTCAATTTAATATCAAACTGAGCTATGCTATCTTATGTCTGAAATAAATCTCCTTCCGTCTCTCAGTAGAGTGCATTAAATTAAACGCGGTATTTTGAAATAAAAGGATCATTTACATTATCAACCAAACTGTTCGATTCGTCATAAAAGTGTAATTTTAGTTTTATTTATATTTAACTGACAAAAGTTTTTTTTTTCTTCAAAACAATGAGTTATAAAGTCTGTACTCTCTCCCCCTCTCTCTCATAGTCATCCGCTCTTATGTAACTGACGCATTACTTTTCTGGCAGAAATCTGTAAATACTAATTTGTTAATACTTTTCGCGTCTTGCGTTCGTTTATCTTATGGTAATGTCTTGAAAACGGAGATGCTAGTATCATTGCTAGCATCATGGACAATTCTTATGTTAGGCCGGTTGAGTTTCGTACAAATGTTATTTTTCATTTGTGACATCAGAATTTTCTTGGACGTACGCATAATTTAATCACCATCACAAAGCAAACAATAACCCAACCCTAATATATTCCTGAGACTAATATTGCTACCATTTTCACCCCACAGATAGAGGATATCTAAGTTTTTGTTATAGTAGATATGAGGGACTATTTCAGAATGAAGTAAAAACATACCATTGCCACGAGTGATTAGTGAAATATTTCCTTATATTTACACAAAAACGTAGATTTTCTTTTCATTATATATTTTAATGCAAAACAATCGAATTGCATGAATTTTGTTTCTCCATTCTGTGTCAATGCGTGTAATGGCTGCATTAACACATCGCTAAAATGAAGTTTCGAAATTTTACAATAATTTTAGAGCAGCGACATTTTTGCAAACGTAGATTGTACATATAACGCTTCAGATTGTGCATTTTGTCAAATTAATTAATGTTTTCATTGGAAAAGTTAGAGAATTTTTATTTTAATTGTACCATTTCTTGGATTGAATACATTGAACATTACAGTTGCAGGTTCTGTAGAAACAAGACAGAATGGCCCATTCAATTTTTTAGAGTGTAGCAAGATTAAACAACAAAAGTTAGATTATTGTGACTTTAGTTGTAAGGATTTTGGTTTCTAGCTTTGTGTAATACTTCATAGGCCTAAATATTGGTATATAGATCTGAACTGCATGGTATCACCACTGTGTCAATATCCTGTTTCTCCAAAATGATATGTTTCAATTTCTCACCATGAAATATATAATACACGGTAATGGCATTGAATTAGATAAATTCCTTCGACAAGATTCTACGATTCGAGTTTTAGCCGCTATAGAGCACTGCCTTGAGGCTGGTTAAACACAAGACCTAGAGCTCATATTGTGTCAGGGAATTCAAAAGACCTTAGTGAGAGTTCAATTTCATTTTATTTTCATTAACGGCACTGTTAAGGTGATATTGGTTATTTCATGTCGAGGAAGTGGGAGTTAAATTTCTTTCTGAAAGACAGACCGAGACAACCGTCGCGATCTGGACTGCGCAAGTACTGAACACGCGACCATTGAATTACGAATCTGCCGCTTGACCAACTGATCTCCCTGGGCTACCTTAGACTCAGACTCAGAAGTTTATGATCTGCAGGCTTAATGTCTGTGTCCGAATTTAGCCGCATTATGCACACAAATAGCTATTCCTCTAAGTGAATGAAGAAACATCAGTGATTCATTTCATACGTGAATGCGTTGTTAGGTGCTCGAAAGTCTGAATGCAAAGCTGCTTTGGTGCCTATTGTAATCTGTCTCACCCCAAAACAGTGTCGTCTCAGTTTAGGCAGTGTAGAAAGAGTGTATTTTATTCAGCATGATGTACCTATTAAATCGTTCTTTTTTTCCATACTGTTAAAAGTACTCAGAATATGTTCTGTTCCGTAAATATAAGCATGGTGCTGTAGATTACAGTAACTGGCGATGTGCTTTCCAGACCAGCGGATCCCATTTATCTAAAGGTTTATAAACGCTATGTCTGCGGGCAAGTTGTAACAAAACAGTCTTCTTGCCAAACTGGAATATATTGTCTATCCCAATACATTAAAGTTTACAGATTGTGTTTATTGTTATGGACTGTAAAGGTTAAATCAATGAAGCAGAGAAACAACTGTCTAATGTCAGATTGTACGGAAACAAAACAGCTGTCTAATGTCAGATTGTACGGAAACAAAACCTTAACCCAAATCTAAATTATGCTAGGAAACGCAAGTATGTCATCAATGAAATAATCAAAGAGGGACATATAGACTACAAGACCAGGAAGTATCTTATCGAAAATTAGAGAGCTGGAAGCTATCTTCAACTTAAGATACAAAAACCAGGAACCCAGGTCGGCGTAGTATTTCTGCTAATGGTCACCCAGCCAAGAATTAAAAAAAAAAAATCGGAATATTTGCACTAATGTATGGAGTCCAATATCCCCACAGTACCTTCCAATAAGCCGTTACCAGCCAACACAATGCATGTGCATGCTCGTTGGGGAAACTGCACAGTGAAAACTTCTAGAATCCGAATCAAATAACCCAAAATTCGATTCTTGCAGAAGGCGGATTGTTCCGAGCAAGGAACATATATGCAAAATATTTTTCAGTAGCATGGAGACTTTAAGGAATCATTTACCATGGTACGTTTCTAAAGGTACATAAATTTGCATATTCCATAGTGTTTCATGCCAAGAATGGAGAAATATCCGAACCTATTGACATGCTCCTTTGGGAATTAGAATGGTAGAGATATATAGAACTCCAATCTAATAACACGATCTACAACGTCCATTTCATTGGAAAGAAAAGTGGGAACATATACAATAGTTTCAACAAGTATAGGTACTGACAAGCGAGCATGCCACTTTTTTTAACTAGAAGTATCAGCTCTCTAGACCAATAGTTCACATCATACAGGCATATAAGTAAGTCTGGGAAGCAAGTGTTGTGTAGAAGCGTTAGCAAATATCCTGGTCAAACTAACAGAGTTAACCATTAAACTTACTTGAGTTTAATGTCAAAAACTGCGTCAATATATACGGAACAGCTTGGCAAGTAATCCGGCTCCTTAAAATCGAATATATTTATTGTTCGATTAGAAAGTCAGCTTATGGTTACTGCAAACTATATCCTATGACTGTTGGTACATTTCATTGATGATGCAGAAAATGAAATGTCAACATGTGAAGTAAAAACTAGATGAATGCATAATGCCAGCTAATAATTTTCCACCACTGTAGCAAAATGACTGCCGAAATTTTGAGCACCGATTATTTATTTGTGGACAAAAAAAAAGTATAGCGAAAACAATCCATACCAATTGATAAACATCAGAACCTTCTTTTATCCGGCTGCAACCCACGGCACTGCAATAAAAACACCCTACAGTGAAACAAGGTACTACGCCCAAAACATCCCCTGCTTTCCCTACAATTACAAGGCACTGCACCCAAAACACCACTTAGTCACCCATGACACTGCACTAAAAACATCCCCTACAAGTCAAGTACTTAGAATCAGAAGAATATGTTCTGATGACATAACTTTCCATGCGAGTTGCAGGGAGCTAACACAGCATATGACAAAGCGGGTCCCCAACAAATGTTTCTGAGGTGATACAAACAGCAAAGCAAACAGACAGTATAACCTCCAAAAATGCAAGGAGAAAGAAACAGCAGAACGAATACCCTTCTTTCTCACGTTCCACCCAGGTAGTTATCAAGTAGGTCACATTATTCAAAAACACTTTTCAGCCACTGATTCGTGTGAGCTGCTTAAATAATCCTTCAACATAAACCAGTTGTAGCATTCAGTAGACTTAACAGTTGAGAGACATACTAGTCTGCGCAAAGTTAAAGTCATTCTTTAATCAAACAACAGTTTGGAAATCAAAGCCTCGAGGAGACTGAAGATGCAATACATTTTGAAGCACAGTCACAGATGAAAAGACTACAACATGCATCACATGAAATGTAACTTATCTCATTACATGCAAGGGATACAGAATTCGATATGTCTAAGATACAAGTCACAGGTAAAAAGACTTCAACATGCATCACATGAAATGTAACGTATCTCATTACATGCAAGGGATACAGAATTCGATGTGTCTGAGATACAAGTCACAGGTGAAAAGACTTCAACATGCATCACATAAAATGTAACGTATCTCATTACATGCAAGGGATACAGAATTCGATATGTCTGAGATACAAGTCACAGGTGAAAAGACTTCAACATGCATCACATAAAATGTAACTGATCTCATTACATGCAAGGGATAGAGAATTCGATATGTCTAAGAGACAAGTCACAGGTGAAAAGATTTCAACATGCATCACATAAAATGTAACTTTTCCCATTACATGCAAGAGATACAGAATTCGATGTGTCTGAGAAATTGAAATAATAGGCTGAATCAATCCACAGATCAGTTTGGCAAACATAAAATCGGAATGAAGCCAGTCGCAGAACACGTCTCTTCGCTCGTCCACGCTTTAATTATGTAATCCAGACTAGACTCTCCCATAACTCAGAATGGAGCACAGAAAATTACAAATCCAAAGAAACCTATTGGATTCGCTGGATGTGGATACTCAAACCTAGAGGCTTAATCAAAAAGAATCTAAATGAGCAATTTCCCGTGCATAGATAAAAGAAAGTCATTTCCCTCTTACCAAAATCGCATTTTCCTTTCATTAATTTCCTTTTTCACATATGATCTCACTTTTCATTCTGATGGAAAAAAAGAAATTTTTTTTAATTTCAAATGTAACAAATTTTATATAAATTTATTTACTTATACCTAATTTTCCGATTAGCCGACACAATTTTAGAATACAACGTTAGAACAAACCAGTTTGATGTAATCCTTCTATTCAACTATGTACTTTATCTGGAATAATTTTTATTTTGACAGTTGTCATCAACCCTATACATTACGCATATGTTTCATTGATCTACATGCTTATTTCATCAGTTTGTTTTAACTGTACAATTAATGTAAATATATAATGCCAAATAGGAGATAATTAAATTTTTGTGTTTTCTACTTGCCTCGTTTGTGTAAGAGTCATTTGTAGCTTGTGACAAAGGAATATATACATTCCAAAAGCGATTGGGCTGGATTAGATACCTATTTTGCACTGCTACTTGTCAGTTATACTTTCATATAGGTATATCATCGTCGTCGTCGTCTTTTTCAAGCTGCTCATACTGATGATTATGATCATGATGATGTTGATCATCATCACCCCTCTTCGTTCCCAGTGGAACATAAGGACTTTACTGCATCTCTCCATTTGTCAAGGTCTTGGGCCTCTCTTTATAGGACATGTAGATGGTCTTAAGTTCGGTGTCCAGGGTTCTTCGCCAAGTCATGGCTGGTCGTCCTCTTCTGCGTTGCCTTGAGGGTTCCATTCCAAGGCATGGTGAGATATGTTGGGCTGGTGTCTCCGCGTTCCTTAATGTTGCTAACTATGAGTTGCTGTTACATCCACAGTCAAATAACTGCTGGTTTGGAACTCTGTCTGGCCATCTGATTTGCAGGATTTGCCCGAGACAAGCATTGACGTAGACAAGTAACTTCGGATTTGTTCACAATGCTGCCACGGTATGTGGACTTATCTACGTTTGACCCTGGGTTGAATGGACTCTCAGGCATTATGTCTTGGCGGGATTGTCCTCCAGGCCGGTAGTTCGGGCTATGGAATGTAAGCTCTCTGCCTTTAATTGCATGTGCTAGTGTTACGACCTTGTAGTTTAATTACTTGTGTGTTAAAATTTGAATTCTTTTTATTTCATTTTTGTATCAGTATATTTTATTATGATGATGATTATGTTCACGGGATCTGATATTTTTGAAAGAAACATCGTGTTTATTTAGAACGTAAATATGACTCTCGGCTTGCGTAAGCATTACTTTAGATTGCCGACTGGATAAACAGCCGACATAAACGATTGGATGTGGCCAAGGTCATTTCTAAGAATATGTGTTTACATCTTGTACTGCGATTGTCAGATGATGAAATAACCACGCGTTCTTCGTGCGCGTGCATGAAATGACGTTTTGGTTCGGTTTAAAAAACACTTAGGTCCCTGTGAAATAGTCAGAGTTGCTCTTATACCTTGAGAAGAAGGTATTATTTTTCTTGTGCTGGAAAGAGTTTATTTTTCTTTACATCTGTAGAGCTCGAGATGTGTCTTGTTATAGATGACAGCTATAGGAGTTATCTACTTTTTAAATAATAATTTATTTTTCCCTGGAGAACTACACAAGTGGTCTAGGACAAAGACATTCAGTGAAATTCATTCTAAACTGGAATAGTACAGTACAAATTGTGGTTCAACGTGAAATTCTGGACATTTGTGTAAAGACTTCATCTGACGTCATCGCCCTCTATCTTGGAACGTCATCATGATTCGAACCTGGATTCAGCTAAAATTATATAGTGATAGGACTTGTATTTTTTCAGTACTAGGATAAATGTTTGGCTTTTCTTCACAAACCGTAAGTCCTATTTCATATTTTCCCTTTTTCACCGTGTTTTCTAGGGAAATAAATTATTTTTGTTAAAACTTACAAAGCTTGTTGTCTTCACTCTTTTCTTTTGTTATTTTTGAACGAGCCGATACGTAACAAAAAGACGTAACACTAGAGTGTGTGGTTGCTGACGATGTAGCCCTTCTTCCACTCTTGCGGCAGATCTCCATTGTTCCATATTTCTTGTAGAACTTCAGTCAGGGTGTCTGCTGTAACTGTGGCATCCACCCTTCTGGTTGGATGTTGTTCTGGCCAGGGGCTCTACCATTGTCAATTGTCTGTCTGACACCTTCATTGGTAATGGGTCCTATGTTTGTGTTCAGATCCTGTCCCTCTTCTATGATAGGTGGGTATTAACAGGTATGCCCCGTGCAAAGCTGCTGTAATGCCCTCCTCCCCACCCCCCACCCCGTTGAGCTGTTCGGTTTGTTCTCTCTACATATTCTGATCCTTTTCGCGTACAGGATTGTCTGTAGTTGTTTTGGTTCCTGATAGCTGCCGTGCGATGTTGTATAGGGATCTTCGTGTCATTTATTGTCTCAGCTTTCTCTGCATCTGTGGAAAGTTTGTCGGCAAGTTCCCGCTTATATCCCACCGCGTTCTTCTTGACTTCCTTATTCCTTGTCTTGCATTTCTCATGCATACTCTGTTTCTGTGCTCTGGACTTTGCCTGTACAAATCTCTGCTTGATTTCCACAAACACACACACACACACACACACACACACACACACACACGCGCGCATGCACGCATACACAAGTATACACGCCGCACACACGTATACATTGTTCGATTATAACTAAAAGTATACAACTTGGTTCTGCAACAGTAATTGAACCATCTTTTTTCAGTCTATTATGTCTTTCTTCGCGGTATACGTTTTTATTAAAATATTCCATATTCAAATAATTCTACAATGCGTGAGTAAATAAAATGCAATGGTAACTTTTAATAAATAAGATGCAATAAACAACGATTTCTATCTTCATTCTTCAAATTGTGAAATAAAAGAATGTTAGGTCTTGTATATCATCAATATATTTGATTCATTTACGCTAAACCTTTTCATGTTTGCCGAAGAGCAAATTTTTAGTCCCTTGACAAATTACTTACATTGAACAGAATCTATTATCTCTTTAATGGGATTCAGGGGTTTCTCTTTCAATATCATCAAACATAGAAAGTTAGCTGTTGGAAACAATAGTTTATTTTTAAACTTTGTTTCATGTCAGATGAAAAGTAAAGATGCCATTAAACATTATGAAGAAATTGTGTCATATTGGACCGTGCTTTGATGTGCCTCCCTGCTGTTGCAGTTGTTTGTCAGAGATAGTGGAAGAGTCAAACATATTTTATACGAATCTCCGCATGCACTCGTGTGTCCTAAATCAGTTTGTACTGACTTTGAGAATTGACTACAGTTTATATTTTTTTTTTTTTATGTTGTCTGCAAACTTACGTATTTAAATGAATTATTGCAACAATCTGACATGTATTTTTACCAATAGAGTCATAATTCATATCTCGAACATACTTATATGTGTCGTAGGGACAAAACATCAAATAAAGTCAATGGAAAGCATGTATGAAAAAATAACGCAACATTTGATTTTTGTTTGGCTTATTTAATGAATTTACGCTTGATAGAATTTTAAAATTGTATGAACAAAAAGTCAATTATGTTACTGTTCTTTTAGGAACGCTTTCGAACGGTGTCACACCGACCTCTCTGGCAAACTGCATTATGGCCGATGGACCATGCGGATTTCAGGTAATATTGTAACTGCTCTATGGTATTTAACTAACTAAAACAGAGCAAAAACCATCAGGTGTTGTAAAATTCAACAAATAATTTATTTTCCTGGAATAAATCTTGAAAATTTACAAAAGAATTTACAGTATTCTGAATTAAATCCAAAAATAGTCCTAAAAATAGTCATAAAAGTTCCATCAAAAGTCCGATTGTATAGAGTTCCAAATGAATATCAGTCATAATCTGAATGGATTCCAATTTTGAATGCTCTGATGTGCCAATATCCTTGAATGTGGTAATTTATAAACAGTCTTGATGTATCACAATGATATAATCTGCAATGTCCTTGAATTAATTCACAGTAATACCAAATAATGGTATAGTTCAGGAAGTATTAATGAGCACGTCGTAACTCCACTGAATAATTTAAATAAGTCCCCTCAAATATTAACTGAAACGCAACTTAAATTGATTCCACTAAGAATGATGTTGAGATATGGAATGCTTAATTTTGAAGTCAGCAACATGAATATAAAAAGCTAAGACACAAAAACAGAACCAGAATCAGGGTCAAATTCCTTTCTAGAACATTCTAATTTGTCAACAAGATTAGGAATGTCCAAGTGAAAAACCAATGTGCTAAATTTAGATACAAGCAAACATGTATACCTCCAGTAATAATGATCTGAATATATAATCTAAAATCATGGAGAAATATTGGCCATGGAATATGTTGTTTACAAATCAGCAAGAATTTTGTCCAGTAGACAATAAACTCAAGTACTGACCTAGGCCAAACCGACGATCTAGATATACATAACATATACTCATGGAGAAAAGCGTACACAATACAAATTAAATATACATATCATTATTGTAATGGAAGGCTCAAAATTGTACGAAAATATAGTAAGGCAAGGACCATCATTGGCGGTCATGATGGTGGGCTGCTTGATCAATCAATTAGAGGGTAGATTCAAATTGTTAAACCAAGTCCTACGGTGCTTTCAAAGAATTAAGACACTCATCTCTTGAACCCAATAATAATAATAATCTTAAGATTAGAGTTATTCCAAGCCGTGGTTTTTCCCTTTTCTGAGTTAACTGAAGACGTTTCATAATTATAACTTGACAACTTAAAGCTCTTGTTATGATAGTCTTGGTGGTAAAATAAGGTTGCTTATACTATTGTTCTGAGACATACGTTTATTCAAGGTAGAAATTTTGTCATGAGTATTATGTTTGGGAGAAAACCTCCATTCGAAAACAAGCCTTTTCTGTAATTCGATCAGAATTCTTATATCATACATTTCGAAGTAGAGTCAGAGCCATCTAGGCGTGCATGCGAGTTAGGTGTTGCTGGTTTAGAGGCCGTATAAGAAAAAAAAAATCCTCAATAGCACGAATATGCAGTAAAGTTGTTTGTAACATTTTTGGGACATTAAAGATTTATTTGTCTTCCCTACAGCGTTCAATCACGGTCTTTTGTAGTTTGAATAGAGGATCGTTATAGTTTCACATTAACATATTGTTATATAGATACAACACGAAAAAAAAAACCTCATGTAGTTCTAGAGCACTTGCACAACACACCAATCAACACATACAACGCTAAATAAATATAGTTTTTCTTTTCACCAACCCACACGTATAACGCTAAATGAAATAGTTTTTCACTAGCGCAGCAGCTTCTAACATAAAATAAGAATGTTAATTTTTTTTTAGCGTGACCGCGTTGCTCAGTGGTTAGTGTGCAGGTCTTACGACAGAAAGGTTGCGAGTTCGAATCCTACCACAAGACCACTTTGTGTCAGCTACTGTTGTATCCATCGGCAAAGTATTCGAGTTCAACTTGTGTTGCCATCATGTAAAGCAACCAAACCAAAACGATATTTTTAAAAGTCATAAATAATTGCGCAATAACCAAAATAAAAATGCTCGAGGGAGATAACTCAAATACCGTGTTGATCATGCCTTTATTATTTACCTCCCATGCTAGTAGTATAAATATTGTACATTCTCTACCCAGTCTTATTTTACCATAGATGTTTTAAAAATATAATAAATTAATGCGGAATTTAAACGGTTAAAAACAAAATAATATATAATTTTCTTTTTTCTGGTCTTTTTTATCTGACAAAACGTAGGCATTTAAATGGACTACATACGTTCGAAAGATTAAAAGTCACAAGAACAGCTCATACAGAAATAAACATCTTTAATAAATGAGAACCACCATGTTTTCCATAGAGGCCACTATAAATTATTAAGCAGATCAACAAATACACTCTGCCATTAAGGTAAAGAAAACCTTCATAACTGCGAAAGGGTGTTTCATGTGCGTACAAAATACATGGAATTCAAACAAAAACACGTGTGGAAAAGTCCCCGCGTAATCGCATGAAGACCATTAAGTAGTTACCAAGCATACGGGGAAGAAATGGTCATATGTAGCCTTCGCACATCTGAGCCGCATCACACACGCATGCACGCACTCTCCCGTTGAGCTAAAGTTGCCATGGGAACACAAACAAGCCCCCTAGGACGTCAGAAAGACTACATGGAGGAGCGGGTCTCGCGCATGACCTACACAAAAGAACCGAGTGACACGATAGTAACACAAATAGAAAAGGGTCAAAGCAAATTTATAATTCAGGGACCACAAAGTCTGATTACAAAAGCGCAGACCAGGACTGATGATAAAGCACAGACCAGGACTGAACACAAAGTACCGGCAAAGTCTGATCACAGTGTGTAGTCGAAGGTCTGATGTACAAGTGGTACCCCTTTCTCTTCCTGCCATCGGAAGTGTGAGGTGGGATGTTGGTGACAGATGGTGCAGAACCTATAGGCATTAAGGTAGTGTCACAGAATGGATGAATGGATGGTTGGAATGCTACTTATGAAGAACACAGAGACAACACGCACTAAAAATTAAAATGATTTATTAGATTATTCTGATGAATTAAAAAATAGTTTGCACAAAAGAAAAGATACAGTTAAACCGTTCTTAAATGTTATTGATTGTTCTTGAAGCTTTTAAGAGCATTTTATCTTCGCTGATTTTGTACTGAGTTATTATTCAGTGAGTATTCCAATGGCTCCTTCACTGTATAGGTACGCACACCAGTGGCTCCTTCATTGTGTAGGTGCTCCCTCCAATGGCTTCGCCACTGTATAGTGACTTATAGGGTACTTGATGCGGCTGGGGCTCCAATGTCCAGACATTCTTAGGATTTCCCGGGTTTGTCCACCCTTGTGGCAGTATTCCCTGGCTAGCACAAACTCCCTTTAGCAGTCACAACCCGGCCTTAACGCTGCAGGGTTGGAAACCGCTCAATTTGGCCACGCTAAATGTCCAGGTTTTAGCTCCTAGTAAACGTACATGTGACTGTCCCTGTTTTATTTTCCATATTGTCGCTTTATACAGAGACCTTTAGTAACATATGATGTAGTGCACGAGCTTCTCGCCTGGTGGAAACAACCGCTCCGGTGGCCTAGTGGTTAGAGCGTCCGCCTCGGATGCGGGAGGTCGTGGGTTCTATCCCCGGCCGAGTCATACCAAAGACTTACAAAAATGGTACTAACAGCTGCCTCGCTTGGCGCTCAGCATTAAGAGGTTAGTGTTAGGACGGGTCGGCCTGGTGTC
>JAECUM010018349.1:0-13761 GCA_016617855.1 Megalonaias nervosa
TTCCTTTGGTATTACAAAGTGTTCATTGATATTTGGACTAAAGCACCATATTAGAATTGAGCACTCATTCGAAGACATTCTGGACTATATAATGGTGGTACATCAGGACATTAAATATTCTTGGTACATCAGCCCATTTAATACGATTGGTACATTAGAAGATGCAAGACTATTGAAACTCATTCGGAACATTCTGTACTTATGGACTTGTGACAGGACATTTAGGATTCTTTGGGATATAAATTACAATAAATATAAGTTTCGCTTAAAGTTTCAATTTGTAACTTAGAGAAATAAATTATTTGTTGGTTTTACTAAGCATGTTGGTTTTGCTTCTTTGTGTTATTTAATTTAAAGACATAGAGTCCTAACACTTCCAAACTTCTCCGGTAAAGACTCTTTATCAGATCGTTAATTTGCTTATCCAAGAGACAGAGGATTTAATTACACATACTTTGTCAGCTAAGTTTCGGCTTCCTTCACTCTTATTCAGGTCATTTACCATTTAAGAAATTTTGAGGCTGGAATGACGAGAAAACCCAGACCCAAATGTGTCACCTTTCATTCATTGGGCCCTGTACGACCAATGTCTCCGTATTTTCGGAACTGAGAAACTCAGCAAATATTTAATTGACTTTGGTTCAAGACTGCCTCAAATGAGCATATTACGCTGTAGATTATGGAGTGTCAAATGTGTTTCACAACAGTGTGGCAGAAAACAGTACAAACACATGTCGGCATTTACATTTTCGGAAGCGAGGACCCTCGTTCTGAAACATATCCTCAGAGATCTGCATTCCAGAAGTAATGCAATACTCTGCCCTCTTCAGTTCAATTGGACTGGCAGTCACCGAGACAAATACCTTTAAGTAATCTCACTAGCCACACATCCCTCATTACTTACACTTGCCAATAGGTTCCCCCGAATTTTCCGTAACTAAGTTTGCACATCACAGCCTGTTACTAACAATTCATACAGATGAACAAGTAGGAGAAGCTTGCCTCAGAAGACTGACCGCTTGTCGTTATTTCCTCCGCTAAATCTATTCCGCTGACAGCGCCGACACCTAGAACTTATAACGCCCCAGCCTCTGACAAATTATACGGAGATTGCGTACGCACGTGTGAAGTTTCAGTTGACTAACTACAAGCATTGTACTTCGGTTATCCGGCAACACGATAATGGTGATGAGCACGACAAAGCAATGGAAATATAATGAATGGTCCCTTACTAAACTTGGAAAAAGGTGGAAGTAATTGCCTGTTCAAAATTAGCACGTATTCGACAAAAGAAATGCCACCTCGGTTCGCCGAGATAGAATCTTCTTCTGGTGCCAATAAACAGCACATGATTTTTACGTATATGTAATTTAGTTACCTGTGTGTTAGTTTTAAATTCTCTTTTATTTTATTTTTATTTCATTACATGTTATTGTAATGATAACTTTATTCACTGGATTTGACATTTTTCCGGAAAATTCAGTTCAGTTCTGTTAAACCTGATAAACACGCAGTAGTTTGAAACTTTGTATCTTTTGCTGACCTAAATTTCGGAGCCAGTTCAGCCTTATAGTAAACAACTTTTTTAAAAAAAATTTTATTATTAAATCTTATAGTAAGATTCGTTCAGTACAATCGAATTCGTCCATGGCGGACGTGACATCTGGCATATAATGTTACTACGTCTCTTGAAAGGAAGTGATCAAGTGACCCTATCACGTGATTCGTTTTGCGTTTCAATTGGAGTTAAAGTGACTTATCATAGTGTTTTTTAGTCAGTCATAATTCATACCTTCGGGCTCAGAGGTATTCCTGTTGTTGCCAGTTTGAATTGAAATGTTTATTTAAAATAATTTATTTTCCCTGGAATTATCTATTGCTCATCAGAAGTCTTGGACAAAGACATTTACAGAAATTATTCGGAATTCTAAAGCCGGAATATTATTCTTGTTGATTCAACAAGGAACTGTTCACACGACAACACAACACATGTTATAGAAAACGTCATCGCCTTCCATCTTGGAACTTCATCGGGATTCGAACTTTGATTCACTTAGAACTTTTTAGTGATAGGACTTATATTTTTAATTATTGGATTAATTTTTGGATTTGATTCATAAACCGTAAGTCCTTTTTCATATTTTTGCCTTGTTTTCTAGGGAAATAAATTATTTTGTTAAATTTACAGAGCTTCTTGGCTTCACTCTTTTCTTTGCTACTTTTGTACAAGCCTAGTCACGTAACAATGACGAAGTTGGCTAAGACGTCTGAGCTGCGAACAAACGTCAAGAAAGTTATTGTAAGCATTGTAATAAATGGTAGGCAACATAGGCAAAGAAGTGGAGCTCAGACTTTTGCTGTGAAACTTTGAAATGTCAAAATAAGCGTTTCCGAATGCAAAATGCTTCTTTCAGCTGGAAAATTGCTCTCTTAAACTCCTTTTTGCTGACCACAGGACATACTAGCTTGCCCCAAAGAAATGTGATTTTATCACTAGATTTGAAGACTGGGTTCCGTTCGAGGGCATACAACATACGATGGACATAGGCTACATCCTCGCAGCACTAGTAAACTTTTTATTATAGCTTTGCCGGACATTCAAAAGGCCTCAATTTTCAAACCGACACCAGGCAATATAGATACTTTGGCTGAGGATACAAAAGTTTAGCGTTTGGTGGTACAATATCATTTTATATCTTTGACAACTCTAAAACGAATAATCAGATTTATGAATCCAATTTTAAAAACAAATTCCGCTTGCAGAATGCTTACGTTCCAGAATATTTATAGAACTGCATTTCTAACATTAGCAACAAAAGCATTCCTGATGTTTCCATTCAGAATTCACACCCCGTTAAATCAGAAATTACGGTGTCGTAAAGTTTGTCCAAAAATAAATCTTTGATAGAAAAGACGGAAGACAAGGGAAATATAAAAGTTGCTATGGACTGAGATCAGTATATTTTGGAAGCTGAGTGCCAAATAAATGACTGAACCAGACTCTTTGAAAATTAGTTTGTAAGGACTATATTCGAAGTAACGAGTGTAGCAGGAACATTAAGTGAAGGTGTTATATTGGACAAACGGGAATTTTAATCTTCTTCCTAAAATACATATATATGTGGGAAATTGGACTATGCCAAGGCTAGACGAATTGTTTCATAATATTCAAGTGAAACCAAGCATGTGGCCAAATGGATCGATTTTTATTTATACCCTCTGACTCAGATCTGTTTTCATATGTTTGAGATACAAATGATTTTCTGGAAAACATTCAGTAAAATTAAAACTCTTAAAGTCGGTATTGTAGCTACATCAGACACTGATACGCTTTATACTGATATCGAGCATGATAATTGGTTGTCTGCTCGTAAAAAGGTGATGTTTGACACGCCGATTGAAAAGCGACTGAATGATGAAATTTTAAATTTACAGAAAATCTGTCTTTAAAAAAAAAAAATTTATTTTAAGGAAAACTGATATCTCCAAGATAGGTACAGCTACTTGAAGGATGTTGTCTCTATCTTATACGAATATGTAATTAACAGAATGGGAGATAAAAGCTTCAAATGAAACCATGGTTCTGTTAGGTTATTGAAGATATTTGCTTCATCTGAACCCATGTGGAAGAATTAAAATAGTTTTTTGACTGGATCAATATCGACTGTTCATCAAATAAACTTAAAACAAACCTTAGTAGCGAAAATATATATTTATTGGTTGTAACAATCTACATAAAAATAACTTTACAGTGGTAGATAATCTGAATAACGAGTAAATTTCAAGGAAACTTACTCATCAATCGCTACATAAAAATAGCTTTCATCCACGTCTTACGTTCAGGAGCATTTCTAAAATCCCATCTACAAGATTGCGTAGGATTTTCAACAATGAACAAGACCTTCATGCTTCATTTCTTTTTGCAGATCTACGATAAAGAGCTTACGAAATCAGGTAGCTGGCAAAAATGAAGTCAGAGGTATTCGTAATAAATCAAAAGAAATCATTCTGTCCATTGTTCATTCCAAGAGGCCTTCAGTGATTTACAACATCATTTTTATGATGCGTTTATATTATGCACCTCGGTTAAAGTTTGACCTTAATGAGGAAATAGAAATGATCATATCTACTAATGAAGTCCTTTAGAAATGTTCCAGCAGCAGCGTAAGTCGTGAGACGACACCAACTTTATTATTCAAACTGGGCTCATATCTCAGTCACATTCTGACGAAAAAAAGTAGAAAGCACCCTTAACCTTGGGTCTTTGACATTTATCACGAAGCTAAATTTTGTCAAATTCAGTATAACCTTCTACGATTTTCGAGCAGAACTAACACGAATGACAGGAGAACATAGCAACTTCTGGTAGTGGGCAAACCAAACGCTCTGTTTAATCTCCATAAAAAATAAAGAAAGTAAAATAATAGCACCATAAAACAATTAAGATCTCTGATTTCCTTTGGGGACAGGTGTAATTTTACAAAAACGGGGAGGACGGTTAAATTTTCACATTGATAGTTCGTGTTTTTATGTCTCAAATTTTTAACAATACTGCTAATTAGATCTGCCATAAAACGTCATTCTTGCATGATCTGACCAAAACAAAGAAATAGTTCCTGCAATAGAATATATATATATATATATATATATATATATATATATATATATATATATATATATATATATATATATATATATATATAATCTATAATGATCTACACCGTCCTTTCCAGTTTAATGTCGTGGATGTATGCAACATCAGCTTACTCTGATATAGGAATTTCCAGTCTTGACCGGATACAGGGGTTGCTCTTCCTTAAAAACACATATTTGCTGGCGTTTCGTACAATATTTATATACTGATACCTAACAGTTTGATAATAGCGATGACCCACGGGTTACACAATGCAAACCATAAGTTTTTCACGTCTGGATGCAGTCAGACTCGACATTTGCATCGAAGTTAAAATCCCTTAATAACTGTCTTCTATGTGTATTTTCTTCTTGTAAGAGGTACAGTCCAATAAACCGCTGGTAAGATCGTTAGGTATTGTATATCTATCTTTATATGTCTGTCTCTCTCTGTCTCTGTCTCTGTCTCTGTCTCTCTCAATATATATGAATATATATATATATATATATATATATATATATATATATATATATATATATGTGTGTGTGTGTGTGTGTGTGTGTGTGTGTGTGTGTGTAATTTGAGCTGCCCTTGAACAATATAATCACATTGAATTAGTAATTTTAAAAAACTCATCGAAAATAAAAATATTCTTGAATGCTACATTCCAAAAAATTTATTATCTTGTGATAAAGGTGGATATTCCGTTTCTGTGATAATAATTGTGTAGTGAATATCAATAGTCCTCTATCAACCCATTACAGACAATTATTGTATAGCCAAAGTAATAATTGTTGAAAGTTGTTTCTAACAATGTACCTGCTGATCTGCATAAGATACCTAGTCATTCAAACACTGGTCGTTGTTCCCGAGCTGCACACAATATGGGGAAGTATTAGTGGTGATGGGAATACCTAGTATAAACAGGAAGAGTTCTTGGTATCAGTGTGATAGGATATATTATCACCAATGGTATATTTACATCTCAGAAGTAAGACGAAATTGCAAATGTACATGATATCTTTTCACAGGCTATAGGAAATAATACTATCAGAAATAGTGAAAGTCCTGTAATACCACTGACAATAAGGCGAGAAGTTGTACTCGTTATCCATGTAGGACAATCATCAAGTGACTGCTACTAAAGTGTATGTAAATATATTCATGGAGGCACATTTACGTATCTTAAATTAAATATTAAATGTTGTCCTAATATTTAATACTAATATAGTTTAATCATATTCTTTTCAATGCCCATCATTGAATGCTGTTCACCTTAACTGTCATCAAGAAACTTCCAGACAAAAATTATTGATAGCTATGGAATTTTATAATGGTGGCCAGGTATTATTCTGGGTCAAGAAATGAGCGCGTCGGGTCTACTTGTCACAACATAGGGTAGTAGCAAACTTGTTTGAACACGAGTAACTTTCATTAGGACATCACCGCGAACAACATTCAAACCGGTTTGTACTGGATCACAACATTAGGTTGTCATCGTCCAAACATGTCCACTTACATTAATATGGATTTGCCGTATGTTTTTCTCCGGGGGTGTAAATAATGACGTTTCAAAGAAATATCGATTTATGATGATCCAAATAAGAACAGAATAATTGCAATTTAAAGGTATGTGTAATTAATTTCTAAAAACGGACACTCATTACTCAAATAGTTCCGAACGCCTACAAAACATCTATGACTTTAACTATACGGAAATCAAGTGGTAATAGACTTCTGTAGGAATGCTGAAACAGATGCTGAAAACTAATGCCGAGGCAATGGAAGGTTTGAAATAGCTCTTTCTATCAAGGAGGTGGCGGTTAAGGATGATCTGTAACAACAAAGAACGAAATTAATCGAAATAGGTTCTATTACTGTGTCAATATTTTGTGACCAAGAGTTTTTATTATTCCAATTGATGTCGAAGAATAACTTTGCTGTTCTCAACTATCCTACAGAAATATGAGTTTTTTCTGCTATTAATTACTACAAGAATATGGGGTTTCTGAACTACCAGTTGTTACAAGAATATTGATTTTCTCAACTTTAGTTACTGCAAGAATGTTCTGAACTATGAATTACTTCAAGAATATGGGTTTTATCAACTATCAATTACTTCAGGAATATTGGGTTTCTCTAACTTTGTTACAGCATACAAAGAGATATATAAAGAAATATCACTTTGTATGTACTGCTATAAGAAATACTAAACAATACGCTGATCGTGAATAAAATCGCTAGAGGTATATTCAATTATTTTTTTTTTTTTCAAAATGTTGTGATTCCATTTTATATTTAACTAACCGTCCTACACCTCCTACTAGACCAATCTAATTCGCTTTATATACGAAATGTAAAGCAAAACAAATCACAACGTAATAAAAAAAAAAAAATAATTGCTAAGAAGTGTTTCCCATACTTCTCTCAGTTGTAAATTTCCGATTGGGTTACCACCATCCTTCATCATCACTATATCTAGGTACTAAATCAATACAATGTTAACTAAATACTAAATCAATACAATGTTAACTAAATACTAAATCAATACAATGTTAACTAAATACTAAATCGATATAATGTTCTCTAAATACTAAATGAATACATATTTTCTAAATACTAATCAATACGATGTTCTCACAAACTTCTTCTAGTTAGATATACTAGTACGTGGAGTCGTGACAAAATACATACAGTGATTTATCGATGAACTGAATCGCAGTCACGATTGTTTCAATCGACAAAATAAAGAGTGTGCAAGTCATTTCAAAGTTTAACAACACGACCGCTCCATGGGAACAAAATTCTGTTGATTGTAAGTAACAACATTTCCAAAAAAGGTGAATACACAGATGTATCTATACTGGTATGGTGAACTTGACTAAATCTTGATGGATCGGTTGAATTCATTGTATCTATCTGGACCATTTATGAGCCAGATTACGTCATATGGATAGTATGACATTCTGGGACCTGCTGCATCTAGGGCTACCATCTGCAATGATAAAATATAGAAAGAACAAATTATCAACACATCGTTTATAAACCCAGCATAGTTGTTAGTCAGTTACACATTGATAACATGTGACCTATTCTTCTAAACGGAATCATTACGGAATTACTTGTTTCATTTTCATACATTTTTTATTATAAAGGAAAAAAGAATAGAAACATTTAGTTTCAATTTATATTTTCATCCGCATTACAGACAATCGGATTTCAAAGACTGTAGAATACTTCAGCAAGAGCAGCAGAGAGGCTAAACAGACTAGGCTGAATTGTATTTGTTCGAAAAATGAAATTACAAAAACTCAAAACACGAGTTCAGTAACTCCAACCGAAGCCTCTAACCGATCAAGATTCCTCTGATTTGGTTAGCTCATTTTGTTATTTTATCGTTGATGTGTGTGTGTTTTGAGTTTTTATAGCGAATTTATTTACTCGCCGAACACTTACTCGTAGTCGTCACCCTCTTTGCTGCTGTGGTGTCAACCAAAAATTTTATCAAGACATACACGATACCTAAATCTGGGGTCATGTAAATTTATCGTAATAAATCCTTGTGGGGTAGCTTGTGCTTTTGAAAATAAGTTTGCGAATTTAATCATGTCCATATCCCCTGAACACCAAGTCTGATGGATGTTTCTTAGTGTGTGGGTATCGACTCCATTAAACACAACTAAAATATTACAGTTATCTCTGATCACTTTAGGTATTTGTGTATATCGCTGAGTAACATAAATCACTTCTGTGTTTTTGTATCTGCCTCTGGAAACTATCCGAGCTGGATTCGACTGTTTATCCAGCATCACATCATCGTATACTACAAGATTATTAATAAATCCATCTATGTCATCCAAAGATGGGGCTTCATCAATATCGGTAATAAAATCAATATCATTACCGTCTTCATCCAGCAACTTTGCATTTTCAATAAAATCTTTAAGTACTTCATAACATCGTTGATCATCTACAGATGGTGCCACTAAATATAATTTATCCCACTTGAGCCAACTCATTATTAGATTAAGCAACAATTGCGTCTTACCAGACCCAGATGGGCCTATTATTATCATCCTGACAGAATTTGGTAGCGCTGGATGATGCTTGACTGGCACTTGTTTTCGTGTCGCTGAAAAGCTAATAATATCCATGTTGTACAGGTATAATAAATAATATGAATTTATATTGTGCTCGATGCATAGCACCCACGTCCACTAGTGGATTAACAACAATAATGACAAAAAATAAAAAGCGTGCACTTACAGGTAAGTGTGTGAAATGTGGTACAAAAAAATACAAATTTATTTCTTCTCGTATGAAGACAGGTGGTGATATCGCTGCTTCACTGGGAAAGTTACCAGGAGCTCTATGGGTTAAATACCCAGGAGAAAAACATCCACATGGATACAATTATTGTGGTCCTGGAACTCGACTTGATATTCGACTTGACGAACGAGACCAACCAAAACTTGGAGAGTATCCAATAAATGCGATTGATCAAGCGTGTCGCGTTCATGATGTTACGTATAAAAATAAAGATCTACAACAACGACATACTGCAGATGTAAGTTGATTCACTCGTTAAATTCCATAAAAAATAAATCTCTCAGAGAAAAACTTGCTAGCTTTCTAGTAAAATCTGCAATGAAAGGCAAACTAGTCCTAAGGGCTGGTACTTAATCAACTAATTATTATCATAATAATGGAATTGGTTTATTATAGTAAAATAGGATATTGGAGAGGTAGAGCAGCAATCGGTTAACTTGCTGATGCAGCAAGTGTCTCACGTTCTGTTGTTGCAGATTGGTTAGCACGACAGGCAATACGGCAAATCTATCAACCACCACCTAAAAATATTCAGCACGCGCATTTGATGTCAGCACTCCAATGAAGTTCATCAAGCAGATATTTTGTTTTTACCACACGATACCATTAAAATTGGCAGACGTTAATCACGCACGTACAAATACACGTTGACTGTCCTTGACGTTGCAAGTAGGTATAAAGAATCAGAACCACTATCAACAAAGACAGCAACTGAAGTTGCGTCTGCGTTTGAACGAATTTATCAACGAGGACCCTTGCGATGGCCACAACTGCTACAGGTTGATCCTGGCAAAGAATTTCTTGGTACAGTATCATCTCTGATGAAAAAGCATAACGTTAAAATCAGACGAGGACATACCGCAATTTATCGCGATCAGGCAATCGGTGAACAATTTAATCGAACACTTGCTGAGCGGTTTTTAGTATACCAGTATGCGAAGGAAATAGCTCAGAAAGACAAGATATCTCGTGAACGGGTTGCAAGATTACCACGTGTGATAGCTGCGTTAAATAATGAAATTACTCGTGCAACTTCTATGAAGCTTACTAATGCGATCACAAAATAAACATATACCAATACAACGACATGAATCCTCAAAACAACCAGTACTAGGTAATCTGACTGTAAGATATTTGAATGAACCTGGTGAACTTTAAGTGGTAAAAAAAGAGCAACTGATCCCATTTGGAGTGTGACGACACATAAATCTTCAGCGTGGTAAGATCCACGGGTAGACCTGCAATTTACAGATTAGATTCAACTGCTCCTCAGCGTGGATTTGTACGCGAACAATTACAAGTACTTCCTGAAGACACACAATTACCACCGCGTTCACGTTTGTAAACTCTCTCCTCGACGTCGATTACATTCAAGACAGGGCAGCATCACATTTTCGCATGTGTGACCAAGACTACTATTAATTCTATCCACGGTGAACTGTCTTGGATTATTATTCGAATACTGCCACAACATATTACAGTTACAGCTCGTACAATGATTATTCTGTCGTTGTTTTAGTGTCATAATAAATTCAGCGTCGAGATCAAAGTTGCGATTTTTTTTTTCTCAGATTGCTTATAACCAGATAATTTTTCTTGACAACTTCGTCGCTGACATCGTCAATGACTACATCACCATAGCTATTGTCTATGATAACCCTCCGCAGCTGAGATATTCTTCTAACTCGAGACAATGCGAGATAAACTAAATTTGACCATTCGATCCGATCATCATTAATCCAGATATTTTATCAGAAATAGTTAATCCCTGTGACGAGTGAATCGGTATAGCGTATCCTAACGTCCAAGGAGTTCTATCCATCATTAACGCGCTCTCAGCAGCACAGACAGGAACTAAAACAACATCATTTAACCCAAGATTTTGTTTATCATCAATTTCAGGAATCTCGACTTCAATATTCTGTCGTCGCGTATCTGCTGGGCGATAACACAATGGTACAGGTAGATTTGAAAATTTTTCTTTATGTAACAGAAATAACTGTTTTTAAAGTAGTATCACGAACTATCTTTCTACTTGCAACTATCAAATCAGCAGGCATCCACAAATCCCGAAAATCACTCATGATAGTTTCTGGAATTACTTCAAGCATTGTCTCACGCTGTATTTTATCTGTCTGCAGTCTGATTAGCTTTTTAAACTCTTTCAGCGGTTCATCAATAGCTCTGTGATCATTAGCTGTCTGCTCATAATAATCTACGAACGTTTATAACCATTCACGCGGAGACTGTCCAACAAAAGGTGGCGGTTGACCATGATCACCATACATTATCACAGCAGTATTTTTCGTCAACAACCAATCAAGAAACTTCTTTAATACTTCGAAAGATACCGTACAAATTTCAGCGGAGATAATAATCTTAGGAATGTATTTCTCACCCATCTGCGATGGAGTCCATGCGTCTCCGCACCATCTAAAGAAGCTATGATAGGTTTGAGATTTTCCTCCTCGTTCATTCATTTATCTGGCGAGTCTGTGCGTGGGCGTTAAAACAATCACATCTGAAAAACTTCTAAATAATTCAATCGCACGCGTTGTTTTACCAGAACCGCCACACCCATTAAGATAAACGGTTTTATGTCTGGCCACAGGATCATATACAGATGGTGCAGATGATTTTGATACTTGATTATTATTCTTGTGGTATATCCCCTTTATTTCAACGTCGGCAGATTCAGAATAACTAAATATATTTCTTGTTTCATTCTCCGTGACCCCCATGATTCATCAACGCCAAGTAATTTATCTAGCAATCCTGCATATTTTTTATTTATATAAAATGAATCTGTGGCAACTCTAACAGCAATCAGAGGAAAATCTGTTTATCATCGATAATAGATTTATCGAAACCTAAGCTAACATCGAAGATCTTAAATGAGTAAACTGCGGTGATTCACCATCAATATAACTCACAAATGTACCTAATTTATTTCCATTCGACAACCAAGCATCACTTCGACTAATAAGTGTGTTTCTCTCCGTTGTATCAGTAATTATAAAATCGAGCTCAGCATCGTCCATAATTAATCTTGTACATGTTCGTTTATGATCTCATGAACCACCTTGAGTAAACTTACCGATTATTTTTCTGCAGAGATCTTTTGCAACTTTATTTTCATATTCAGTTATATCAGGACTTTCATCATCAGAATATTCCTTTTGTTGTGGCAGCCAGATTTGTTTTTGTGAGTGATACGATATTATCACTTCACTTACAACCAACGATATTGAAATTTTATCATCAGGCATATATCGTAATAGTACTATTGGAGCCCAATATTTTTCTGACAAATGTCTTCCAAACCAAGCATAAACAATCGGATGGAGATTTTCCGTAAATTCTAATGACTCTATACAGTCGAATCCGGTTAAGTCAAAATCTGGCAGGGGTCCATTTATCGCAACTCTGGTCATCTCGTGTGTTGGATGACCAAATCTAATAAAGTATTCAGAACACTCTCCGTATCCAAGAAAACTTCTAGAATAACATGCAACCATATCAACTGAGATAACGTAGCTATAATCGTATTTAGTATTCCACAATCCGCCGTGTCCGTATTCCACACAACTACGTTGGACATCAACAAGAAATTCCGATCTTGTCGGTAACCATGAATTTTTCTCCTGAGCAGCGTGGGCAGCAACTGACGGAACGGTAAGACAATTATTCAGTAATTGTTCAGTCCTGTTATCGTCGTTAGTATATTTTAATGCAAGATTTTTCATTTCCTCGTGGAGAGATTCTGCATGATAAATTTCTCCACTAGGTAGTACAAACTGATCGTAGTTTATGGATTCTGAACTCTGAAATAACCACACGGATACAGGATCACTCTTACTGATATTTCTGATAAAATCAAAAATATAATCATCATAAAATTTAACTGATCAGTTTCGTGGAAATATTGTTACCACGGAAGTCCATGCGTGTGCATTGTGATCAATAATCTCTATCTGAGCTATCCTTGATTCATATTTCGACTTAAACAAAATCTCTCCGGTTAGTGTCTTCACTTTTATTGGAAATCTTAATATTTTTTCCAGCTCAGCAACATCGCTGATAGACGCTCCGGTATCTTTAACTGTTCTTGCCCACATATTTATTTTTTACGTCGTAAATCCGTTAAACCGTTTCCACGTATCGCTTTTGTGAAGTGTTATGTAACTCGCTCAGCTACACAATTTAGTCTTGATAGTTTCATCGGTTTGAGATCATCAACGCTAGTTTTATTATTTATCGGATACAACGCATAAAAAACCGCAGTTACAGGATACGCTCGTTCATAATATGGTTTGTCAATACCAGTCAACGTTCCTGGTTTGGAATTTTTATTTAACGTGACGATGCTACTTCCAACGTGTACACGGACAGGGTCACGTTTGTCACGGATAATCCAAATGCCGTCGTCTGTCTCTACAATATATTTTATTAGAACAAAATATCTTTGTTTGTTGAGGCAATTAACAATCTTCCTTCCTCGTTCGTCATTCACTGTAGCATCGACAACACTTTTGATTCTGAATCTTGACCACACATGAGCCGCACCATCTTCGCGAAATTCCTTCTTGGCTTCACTGATACTATCAGTTACATCCTCGTTCACCAAAACCAGATCTTGCATCGAAAAACTAAATTTAGGTTTCGGCAGTTTGTTAAGATCGGATCTGGCTCTTGAAGACTTAATTGCGGATAATCTCTCAAACTTCTCCATATTATAATTAAGACAAATATATATTTAAATTGAAGTATAAGTGTGTGTATATATATATATATATATA